>PVIW01006470.1:0-73419 GCA_004026585.1 Noctilio leporinus
GAAGGACAGATATCATATGATCTCACCCATTACGGGACAATAATGAGCAAAACTAACAACAAGCACAACAGAACCAAGTATATGAATACAAGGAATAGGCCTTCAGTGGTCAGGGGGAACAGGGTTGGGGGGACGGGGGAGGCAGAGGCAAAGAAGGGGAGCAGCTTAGACAAGAACCTAGTATAAAGGAACCATGGACATGGACAACAGGTGGGATTGACTTTGGGGGGAAAGGGTGGGTGGGGAGGGGGACAGAGGGGAGCAAAAGGGGATGGATATAATACAACAACAATAAAATTAAAAAAAAAAAAAAAAAGAGGTAGATGCTGAGGCTATAGGAGCACATGCTGAGGGTCTGACTTCAGCCCAGGGGTGGACACTTAGCCCAGGTGACCTCCATGACCTGAAGGATAAGGTGAGGTAGTTGGACAAAAATTTCGTTTTTCTTAAAACTTATTTACTTTTTAGAAAGAGGGAAAGGGAGAAAGAAGAGGGAAACAAGCATCAATGTGAGAAATACGTTGATCTGTTGCCTTTTGTACATGCCCAGCTGAGGAACCTGGCCTGCAACCCAGGCATGTGCTCTGACTGGGAATTGAACTGGTGACCTTTGAGTTCGCAGGCTAGTGCCCAATCCACTGAGCTATGCCAGCCAGGGGGGGGAATTGTGTTTTTCTTAGGAAAGAAGAAAAATACTTTCTCAACTGACTTCACTCTTCTCTATTTTCTCCACAGTGGGGGACAAAGTCCCTGCAGATATCCGCATTCTCTCCATCAAATCCACCACCCTCCGAGTTGACCAGTCCATCCTGACAGGTCTGGTGGCCTAGGTGGGAGGATACATCTAGGGGACATGGGATGAGGATTTTAAGAGTAGAAGCTGGGTGGACAGAAAGGGATGAGGGTCCAGGTGAAAGAGATCACCCAGCAACAGGGCCCCCTCCTGGCTCTGTAGTGGCAGCACCTCGCTGCTTTGTTCACTGTTGCAAAACTGCAACACGAAAAGGAAGGCAGGATGCTTGTGCCCATTCTTTAGATGGTCATCAACCTGTCCCTTCCACACAGACATATGGATGCAAGCACCCAGAGAACTCATTTCCTCAAAAGCCCTCAAATAAGAAACCATAGATTCTAGGCCAAGAGGCACTTAAAACACAGCTGCTTCTGTGTCTTCACTGGGAGAGGGTCTGATGAAGAGCCAGTAACCATTCCCCATGGTCTAGGGAGGCAAGGCTCGTCTGGCTCAGCATGATTGTCTGAGCCCCTACCATTTGGGTGAGGGAGGTAAGAGCCCTCAGGTCGGGGCCTCTTCCTCCCAGGAGCATGCTCTTCAATGAACAGTGCACTGTCACATAAGTCAGCTATTTGATTTCACCAAAACCTTGTTCTGAAGTGTACATATTGTCATCCCCATTTTACAGAGGAGCAAACAGGTTAAGTGATGCCGAGTCATGAAGCTTGTAAGTGGTGAAGCCAAGGCTTGGGTCAAGGTCTTTTTACTCTAAGTGCAGTGAAGTTCCATTTGCCTCCAGTAGCTTCTTCCAGACTCCAGACCCTCCACAATTGCTACCTGGTCCTTACCAGGCCCTGTGCTGCCAAGCAAGAAGAAATTGAGGGGCAGGGAATATGGGAGGACAGGATGTCATCTGCAAACCTCCCTTGTCTGCTTCTCAGGTGAATCCGTATCTGTCATCAAGCACACAGAACCTGTTCCTGACCCCCGAGCTGTCAACCAGGATAAGAAGAACATGCTTTTCTCGGTGAGCCATTCAGGATCAGCTGTCATGCACTCCAGCCAGAGGCCCTGGTCTGGAAGATGCATGGCGGTATGAAAAGAGCTGAGTCCTACAGTGGAGGGACTGCGGCATAAGCATTGCCCCTTGCCTGATTTCTCGCCTCTTCTTTACCCTCCCAGGGCACCAATATTGCAGCTGGCAAGGCCATAGGCATTGTGGCCACTACAGGTGTGAGCACAGAGATTGGGAAAATCCGTGACCAAATGGCTGCCACGGAGCAGGACAAGACCCCTCTGCAGCAGAAACTGGATGAGTTTGGGGAGCAGCTCTCCAAAGTCATCTCTCTCATCTGCGTGGCTGTGTGGCTCATCAACATTGGCCACTTCAACGATCCGGTCCATGGGGGCTCCTGGTTCCGTGGTGCCATCTACTACTTTAAGATTGCTGTGGCCCTAGCTGTGGCTGCCATCCCAGAAGGTATGCCAGTCTCTCTTTTCCCCCCTCATTTGTTAATTTCATCTGCAAAAACCCTTTTTCCAAATAAGGTAACATTTGCAAATTCCAGGGATTGGGACCAGGCATCTTTGGTGGGGGAAGTCCTTCCCATCTCTATCATTGTTCATCTCCCCCACTTCTTCCCCCAACAGGCCTTCCTGCAGTCATCACCACCTGCCTGGCCTTGGGCACCCGCCGGATGGCAAAGAAAAATGCAATTGTGAGGAGCTTGCCCTCTGTTGAGACTCTCGGTTGCACCTCCGTCATCTGTTCCGACAAAACAGGCACCCTCACCACCAACCAGATGTCTGTCTGCAAGGTCAGAGAAGTGTGAGCAACTCCCATTCAGAAGACTTCCCCTTGGATGGAACAAGCCTTCCAAACATAGGGTTACCCCTTCATCACTGACCACTTCTCATTTTGACCTGGGAAAGAAATGCTCAGAAGGCAGATATAGTGCCACCCTTCAAACTATGAGAGCAATCAGGGAAGCCCCTCTGTCCAGCCAAATAACTCTCTATAGCTACCACCCACATGCCAGACATTGCCCTGTGTTATCTCTAATTCTCCACAACAGCCCCATCAGGGAAAGGGCTTGTTTACCCCATTTTCTGGAGGAGGAAACTGAGGCTCTGGGAAATTCAGTGCACAGTTAATAAGGGCAGAACCGGGTTTTAAACCTAAGTCTGTCTGGCCCAGAGCTCCTGCCTGTGCACCAGACTGCCTTGCAGGATGCTCATGCATACAGGGGTCTGGGGAGCCCAGCACACTCATCTTGAATAGCATTTCCTAACCCAGGGTGCTTAATCTTTTCTGTGCCTTGGGCTCTTTGGAGGTCTGGACCTCTTCTTAGTATAAATATACGTATATATGTTTTAAGAGATTTTATTCATTATATTTAGAAAGAGGGCAAGGAGGGAGGAAGAAAGGAAGAGAAACATCAATGTATGGTTTCCTTTCACCTGCCTCCAGCTGGGGACCTGGCTGGAGACCTGGCTTGCAACCTTGTTATATGCCCTGGCTGGGAATCAGACCAGCCACCCTTGGGTTTGCAGACCAGTGCCTTATCCACTGTGCCACCAGCCAGGGCTCTTCTCAGTATATTTTAAATGTATAAAATTTAAAAATTAAGGTTCTGTTTTGTTTTGTTTTTTAAATTTTTAAAAAGATTTCATTTATTATTTTCAGAGAGAGGGGAAAGGAATGAGGCAGAAAGGGAGAAAAAGATATCAATGTATGGTTACCTTTCACTTGCCTCCAGCTACAGACCTGGCTAGAGACCTGGCTCACAACCTGGTTGTTATGTGCCCTGGCTGGGAATTGAACCAGCGACGTTTGGGTTCGCAGGCCAGTGCCTTAACCACTGTGCCACCAGCCAGGGCCAGGATTCTGTTTTTAAAATACACCAGATTACAGAGGAAACCAATGACTTAAACTCAGTTATCAAAATATTTTAAGCACAAATTTGTGATTTGGTAACATTTATGCTTCTTTACTTACGAATTAAAAGTAGCAAGTGTAGCAGTGGGTCTAAGAACTTCTGTGATGTGGAAGGTGTAATTCACTGCCTGCATTCATGATTGGAAGGAAATATTAAACACCAGAAAGAAAATAAAAGATGTCCTTTTTTTTTTTTTTTTTTTTTTTGCTGTCAAAGTTCACAGACACACCCCTTCCTCAGTGGGGGTGGAGTCATCCATGGACTGACCACAGGCCAAGAACGCCTGCCCTAAACAATTCTTGGATAGCATGTCCATGAAATACAGATTGTTGTTCTGGGAATTGAGGACTCTGCCGCCAGACCAGGATGAAAAAGGCTGTACCCTCGGCCCCTTGGGGAGACCCACTTGCCTCTTGGCACTTGAAAGCCTCGGAGAAGGCTAACTGTAAAGAAGGTGGATTTCACTTTGTTTAACCCAGAGTTTCCCAGACTGACTTGACCATGGAACTGTTTTGTCTTGGAAATGTCTTAACCCCTATCCCTTCCACGCTTGCTCTGGTTCACAGGGGGCTGCTCCTCTCTGAAGACCAAACTCAACATCCTTCCAAAGCACAGGCTGATGCAACCTGGCTCCTGTCATATTTCATAAAAATGAATTCATTGCCCACACTTGAAAGTCAAGAGATTCCATAGGAAAGTCACCTGAATTTCTAGCTGTTCCTGCAAAACTAGGAGATCTGGCTACAAGCGGCTGGGCCTGTGTATCGGCCATGTGCTAACGACTGGTAGCTGCAGTCCCCACTACACACCTTACTGTACATGTCTTACCTTTTGTTTTAAGGCTACTAACTGAATGTGGAGAATGATTGCAAGGGACGGGTGGAAGTGGGGAAGATGTAGGGAGAAAAAGGAGCCGCAAATCCAGGGATGGTAGGAAGTTCACTTAGTTTGCGCAGGTGCAGGCAGACTGCTTCAGGGGGAGGGGAGATCTACAAATCTGTACATGCCCTTCTCCCCACAGATGTTTATCATCGACAAAGTGGATGGAGACTCCTGTGTTCTGAACGAGTTCTCTATCACTGGTTCCACTTACGCTCCAGAAGGAGAGGTGTAAGTTACCCCAAATCTTCTCCTTAGCTCCTTTTGCCCCCTCCACATACCCCAACTTTCTCCATGGGTCCCTCCCTCTAGTTTTGTCTTCCTTTCTCTGTCTTCTTCCTTCCCGACCTTGTTCTCTGTCCCACCTGACCTCCAAGTTGGTTGCCATCTCCCCAACTATGCCTTGCTGCTTTCCCCTCCTCCCTCTACATCTCATTCTCTATTCTTCTCTACTTGTTCCTTTTCCTTCCTTCCTCGACACCCTACTACCAGCTTGAAGAATGATAAACCAGTCCGGGCAGGGCAGTATGATGGGCTGGTGGAGCTGGCCACCATTTGTGCCCTCTGCAATGACTCCTCCTTGGACTTCAATGAGGTAACCTCTACACTCCTGAAGCAGCCCCTTCCCCTTCCAGCTGGCTCAGAGTCTGGGCGTCCTCAATAGGTCACAAGAAAGGGATCAAGGGAAGGGGGCCCTTATACTAAGTCCTTTCCTGGGTGCAAGGGGAAGGGAGTAGCCTGCTCCCTTCCCATTCTAGGTGGAAGGTGGGTATGGTTGGTGGGAGCAAGGGACCAGGAGCCCAGGGCACCTACTTCCTCTTCCTCCTCTGCCCTCTCAGGCCAAAGGTGTTTATGAGAAGGTAGGCGAGGCCACCGAGACAGCGCTCACTACCCTAGTAGAGAAGATGAATGTGTTCAACACTGATGTGAGAAGCCTCTCAAAAGTAGAGAGGGCCAATGCCTGCAACTCGGTGAGTCTGGCTGCTCCCTCCCCTGGGGTCCTCCTTCCACCCCATTACATAATCCAGGTAGGACCCAAAGAACTTCAGAAAGCAGAGGCCCCCCACCATTTGTGCCCAGTCAGGTTGGATGAGCCCTTGTACTTCACGCTGGGACCCCAACCAGGAGAGACAGTGGCCTCTCCACAGGTTTTCTCAGTCAGGCTGACTTTGAATAGGACCTGCTGCTCCTGGACCAGTTCTGTTTCTTGCCCTGCCCAGCTGCAACACCCCTTGATGAATTTAAAATCACTTCCTCCTGTCCTGTCCCTAGTTGAAAAGGAATGGAATTGGACACAGAACCCACAAGTGATGCATCCTGGGGCAGCCCCAGCTTCAGCTATTATCCCTTTGTCCCTTCAAAATAAGAAGCACACTGTTTTATTATCAGATCTTATTTATTTTGGATTTATCAGATCTGATTTATTTAGATTTTAAAAATGTGTCTATTGCATATTCCTTCACTTCCCCTTGCCAGACGAACAAGCCCAGTTCTGATTCCCTCACTCTTGAGTTCTTGCTATTAATATTTACTCAATGTCTACATTGAATTCCTTTGGAGTGTACATTCCCCACATTACCCAATCTTACTTATATATGTGTTTGTGTGCAAGATGCTCATATGTGTATGTCAGTAGATATTTGATATCTACTATAATCATTTACAAGTGATATATTCACAAATGATATTCACGAATGATATATAGTTTTAATTTTTAAGATTTACAAGCTTTGACTGTAATAGCTCAATTGGTTGGGTATCATCCTGCAAAGCAGAAGTTTGCTGGTTCATTTCCCAGTCAGGGCTCATGCTGGGGTTGCAGGCCCTGTCCCCAGTTGGCGCGTGTGCTGTAGGCAACCAATCAGTGTTTCTCTCACTCTCTTTCTCCCTCTCTTCCCCTCTAAGAATAAATAAAATATATTTTTTTAATTTACAAGTAATAATATAAACATCAACTTTACTGTTTTCTTTTTCTTTTTTTTTTCTTTTTTTTTTAATTTATGGAGAAATATCCATGATGCATTTGGTGAAAAAGGCTCTCATTTATTTTTATGGAGCACTTATTATTTTTATGATAGGTACTAGGTCTGCACTGCCCCAACCACATGTGGTTGTTAAATTTAAATGAACTTAAATTAAATATAAGTAAAAACTTGGTTCTGCAATTGCACCAGCCACATTTCCCATGCTCAGTAGCCATTTGCTCAGTTGTACCACCATTTAATATTCTGTTGGACAGTGCCACACTACACATCTTGTTCCTGTTGTACTTTATTTTTTATTTTCTTTTTAGAGAAAGAGGAGAAGGGAGGGAGAGAGAGGGGTAGGGAGGGAAATACTGATAGATCAGATGGTTATTTCTCACACTCGCCTGGAACTGAAACCACAACCCAGGTGTGTGCCCTGACTGGGAACCAAACCCTAGATCCTTCAGTTTATGGGATGACATTCTCACCAACTGAGCCACTCATCAGAGCTCTGTTGTACTTAAACAGACATTGTAACACAGTGGAAGCAGTAGCCTTGGAAAACGTTCTACTGGTAGTGTTTAGGTGCCACACTTAGCTTGACTCAGCTTGGGGTCCACTCAATATACAGATCCTCTTGATTATGTTTGAAGGGGTCTGGGACTCTTCCCTGCCAGCACAGTATCATCGCTCCTTTACCACCAATCTTATGTCTGGGCTCTTCCTCTGTGTCCTTTCTACAGGTGATCCGCCAGCTTATGAAGAAGGAGTTCACCCTGGAGTTCTCCCGAGACAGGAAGTCCATGTCTGTCTATTGCTCCCCAGCCAAATCTCGGGCTGCTGTAGGCAACAAGATGTTTGTCAAGGTCAGTAATCAGAGTGGGCCCAGCCCCTTTTCTTCCTAATCTTGAGTCACCCTCCTATCCCTGCCCTCTCACTCACTGCACCCTGAAAGGAAGATAGTCATCTCTGAATGCTATTTTGGTCTCCTAGGGTGCCCCCGAGGGGGTCATTGACCGTTGTAACTATGTGCGAGTTGGCACCACCCGGGTGCCAATGACAGGGCCAGTGAAGGAGAAAATCATGTCCGTGATCAAAGAGTGGGGCACTGGCCGGGACACTCTGCGCTGCCTGGCTCTGGCCACCCGGGACACACCCCCAAAGAGAGAGGATATGATCCTGGATGACTCTGCCAAGTTCATGGAGTATGAGGTAAGCAGGTAGAAGCTTCCCATTATTCCAGAGTCATCTGTCCCACCTCCTTCACCACCCTTGTCATTTCCAACTTTGTCATGGGTCCTAGAATTACCAGACATTAGTTTGAAAGAACCTTAGTGCAACTTTGAGTGTGATCTGCAAACCTGTCTGGGATGAGGTGAGGCAGCTCAAACATACCAGAATAGAATCCAACTATCATTAAACATACTCAGGTTCAGCTGACATGTTTCCATAGTGAGATTTTTTGTTTCTTTGTAAGATTTTATTCATTATTTTTAGAGAGAAGGGCAGGGAGGGAAGAAGAAAGGGAGAGAAACATCAATGTATGGTTGCCTTTTACCTGCCTCCAGCTACAGACCTGGCTGGAGACCTGGCTTGCAACCTGGTTATGTGCCCTGGCTGGGCATCAAACCAGCAGCTTTCAAGTTCACAGGCTGGCACCTATCCACTGAGCCACCAGCCAGGGTCCACAGTGAGATTTTCTTTTTCCTTTTTTTTAAAGATTTTATTTATTACTTTTAGAAAGAGGGGAAGGGAGAGAGGCAGAGGGAGAGAGACATCAATGTAAGGTTGCCTTTCACCTGCCTCCAGCTACAGACCTGGCTTGCAACCTGATTATGTGCCCTGGCTGGAGAATCGAACCAGCGACCTTTGGGTTCGCAGGCCAGCACCTAATCCACTGTACCACCAGCCAGGGCCTAGATTTTCTTCATGCAAGAAACAGCACATCAAACTGCATTCTGGCACAAAGCTACTTTTTCTGTAGTGGACTGGCTCTCTGAAGAGCACCAAAATCCACTCCCCTCCTTTTAGAGAGGGGACACTGTGGCATGACAGTTCATACAAATTTACTCAAAGTTGTAGACCAAGTGAGTGGCCCCGTTGAAAGAAGAAATCACTGCCCTAACTTTACCTTCAGTTCTTTCTGTGAAACACACAGTTTGCCACTTACAGTGGGTCTGGCACCATCATGCCTGCAGGTCACATGTAAACAAGGAACATTTTCCGCCCCTGAGCTCAAGAGGCCCCGCTGAGGTCTAAACACCAAGCTCAGAGTCAACTCCCCACCCCCAGCACCCCCCACCCCTAAACTGGTTCACTGACCTCTCTCCCCAGCTTCCCAAGAGCTTCCTCCCTGGCTCATTCATTGAGCCTCTCTCTGACCCTCTTGCTCTTTGCTGTCTCCCCAGATGGACTTGACATTTGTTGGCGTGGTGGGCATGTTGGACCCTCCGCGAAAGGAGGTTACAGGTTCCATCCAGCTGTGCCGTGATGCCGGAATCCGAGTGATCATGATTACTGGGGACAACAAGGGCACAGCCATTGCCATCTGCCGACGAATTGGCATCTTTGGGGAGAATGAGGAGGTGGCAGACCGAGCCTACACTGGCCGAGAGTTTGATGACCTGCCCCTGGCTGAGCAGCGGGAGGCCTGCCGTCGCGCCTGCTGCTTTGCCCGCGTGGAGCCTGCCCATAAGTCAAAGATTGTGGAGTTTCTGCAGTCTTTCGATGAGATCACAGCTATGGTGAGAAGACTGCTGGGGCCCTATGGAGCCTTGCATGGGGCAGTCTGCTTAGTGCCCACAGAGACAATTGTTTTCAGGAATTGGGGGCCCCAGTGGGGAGAGGCTGAGGGCCCTGGTCAGTTGTACAGCTGGTATGTGGGAGCGGCCAGGTCCCACCTTCTCTCTCCCCTCAGACAGGCGATGGTGTCAATGACGCCCCTGCTCTGAAGAAGGCTGAGATAGGCATTGCCATGGGCTCCGGCACCGCTGTGGCTAAGACTGCCTCTGAGATGGTGCTGGCTGATGACAACTTCTCCACCATCGTGGCTGCTGTGGAAGAGGGCCGGGCCATCTACAACAACATGAAGCAGTTCATTCGCTACCTCATCTCCTCCAACGTCGGCGAGGTGGTCTGGTGAGCAGCAAGGGAGGGCACCCAGAGAGAACCAGGCCTGGGGCTGGGGGGATGACCGCAGGTCTGGGAGCAGGATGATCACTTGTGATGACTTCCTTCTGGCAGCATCTTCCTGACAGCTGCCTTGGGGCTGCCTGAGGCCCTGATCCCTGTGCAGTTGCTGTGGGTGAACTTGGTGACTGATGGGCTTCCAGCTACAGCCCTGGGCTTCAACCCACCAGACCTAGACATCATGGACCGGCCCCCCCGGAGCCCCAAGGAGCCCCTTATTAGTGGCTGGCTTTTCTTCCGCTACATGGCCATTGGGGGTGAGTAGGGTGAGACACCACAATCCTTTCCAAGCCTCCAAAATGACTCCCTCTCTGGGACACCAGCCCTTCCAATACAGCTGCCCTGATTGCTCCTTTTCCTCAGCCAGCTTTTGTTCATAGCCAAAAGGTCCTCTTGATGCCTCCCATTTCCCAGCTCTAACCCCCCAACTGCTGTCTTCTTTCTACCATAGGCTACGTGGGTGCAGCCACTGTGGGAGCTGCTGCCTGGTGGTTCTTATACGCAGACGATGGGCCTCATGTCAGCTATAGCCAGCTGGTAGGGTGGACTGAAGAGGGAGGATGAGGGGAGCGGGGAAAGTAGCCTGCAGGCCTCGGTTAGACCCTAGTTCTTTCCCCTTCCCGCTGCAGACTCACTTCATGCAGTGCACTGAGGACAATCCTGACTTTGAGGGTGTGGAGTGTGAGATCTTTGAGGCCCCTGAGCCCATGACCATGGCCTTATCTGTGCTGGTTACCATTGAGATGTGCAATGCTCTCAACAGGTAGGGCCTGCCCAGCCTCCCCTGCCACCTTTCCCCTCCCCCTTCCCCCACCTCCCCACTCTGTCTTGTGTGTCTTTTTCGTCTTCCACCCTTGCTTCCACCTGACTGTCCACTTGCAGCCTCTCTGAGAACCAGTCCCTTGCACGGATGCCACCCTGGGTGAACATCTGGCTGCTGGGCTCCATCTGCCTCTCCATGTCCCTCCATTTTCTCATTCTCTACGTTGACCCTCTGCCGGTGAGCCTCATTCTGGCCAGGACCACCTGTTCTCCACCACACATGGTGCCTCTGTAGGGGCCCATGACTGCTATAGCTACAAGCACTCACAGAGGGAAGAAGGTGGTAGTTAGGTTGGGGCAGTACTGGGTTCTCTGGCCCTTGCCTGCCCCCTCCTCAGAGAGGCATTTGGCCTTCTCACTGCCTTTGATGCCCCCTCCCAGATGATCTTCAAGCTGCGGGCCCTGGACTTGACCCAGTGGCTCATGGTCCTCAAGATCTCATTGCCGGTCATCGGGCTTGACGAACTCCTCAAGTTCGTTGCTCGGAACTACCTGGAGGGTAAGAGGCTCCCCTCTGCTGATCCCTGTCAACCCCTGGGTCCCGAGCACAGCCCCCTACCCTCTGCGCTGCGAAGGCGCCTGCCCCCACCCTCTTTCTTTGCAGGTAGGTGTGCTGTTGGTCCACCAGGGAGGCATACCCAGGTCCCTTTCCTCCATCCCTACTCCTCTATGCCTGGTGCAGATACCTTCTTGGTGCCCCCACAACCTCCTCAGCCCTCTTGGCCCTACATGCCCACCCCCTCCCCAATAACGGCTGTCTCTCTGTCCTCTCTGGCCATAGGATAACTCGTTTCCCCCTCCTCCATCTCTTTGAACCGTGTCACAGGTATCTCCCTTCTTGCCCTCACCCCCAGCTGCTGTGCCCCCCACCCAACCCTCTCTCCCCCAAGGGTGGCATCCAAGGTCACTTGCGCTCGCACACTGCCACGCTTCCAAGCAGGGGGTGGGCTGCTGCCCTTACTCTGCGTGTTGGCACTGGCCTGGCCTCTGGGCACCACTGTGTCTGCTGGGCTGCGCTGCGTCGCGCTAGCTGGGCGCTGCGCTGCGCTAGCTGGGCGCTGCGCTGTCTGCTGCCGGGGCTGCAGTGGCTGGGAGTGGGGTCTGAGGGCACAGGTGGGTGAGGGGGTGCTGGGCAACCCTCCAGGTGAGTCTGCAGAGGTGGGGAAGTGAACCTGTTCCTCTCCTGCCCCTGCTTCAACCCTTCCGTTTCTTTTTCCAGATCCAGAAGATGAAAGAAGGAAGTAACCAGCCCTTTTGCCCCTTCTTTTCCGCCCTGATAGTGACACATCTTCAGCCAGAGCTGTGGCACAGACCCCACAACCCCTCTCCCCCTTGACATTCTTGTTTATAAACAGTGTCCCCTTCACTCTTCCTCCCCACCCCAGCAACCCTCCCTTTACTCCGTAAAACCTCCCCTTCCCCAACCACGTGGGGCTTGCAGGGACAAGGCTACCGACTGAGCTGAGCTGCTTATTTATTGAAAATAAATGACAGAAAAGTCTGGCCTTGCCTCTATGCACATCTTGGGGCCTGGGTTGGGCCCTTGGGGACAAGCATCTTAGTGTCATGCAGTCTAGAAAGCAGCTGCCTGTCCAGGGTGCATGAATAGACAGAGGCTCCCAGTCACCACCCACAGCTCTGCTGTGCCTTAGGGAAGGGGACAGGGGGTAGACTGGTAGTCTGGCCGGGGTACAGGGGCGCGAGGGTTGGGACCCAGGAGGCAGCATGGCAGCCAGAAAGTTGCAGGGCTGAGTCTGCACCTTTGGTTCCAGGGGGAAGTTGGGACCCTCACCCAGTGTCATCCTTGAAGCAGAAGGCCCAACCACTCCTGAAAGACCACCACACCAGTGGTGGCCCCATCCCCTAAACCCCAGGCTTGGAGAGGGGGAAAACACTATCCCAAGATCCCCAAAGCTTAGGCCCAATGGTTCCGCAGTGGAGAAAGGCAGTCTCCCCAGAGTGGGTGGGTTTGGCCCCTCAGGAGTCCTTGATGTCTCTGATATCCCTGAGGGGAGCCTCGTCCATGATACTGCGCACTTGCTCCAGACTCTCTGCCTGGCGGATCTGTTCCAGGCGCACCTGGGGGGTCCAGTGAGGAAGTTAGAGAGAGCCCTTGGTATAGTCCCCACCCCACCTGCCAGCCCTCCAAGTGGAAAGAGCCCAGCACCAGTGTACCCAGGGCCCCCCAAACCCATAGGGAAACCAGGTTCAAGAGAAGAAATGGATCTTAGGGGGACAGACTGAGGAAGCGTGGGGCAGGGGCAGATGGCATAATGAGCACGCTGCATGTCCCTGTGCCTGGCCCTGGGCTGGGGGCTTCCTGTGACCAACAAAGACAGACACAAGAGCTTTCACGTTTTTGAGAAGCAGCTCAATAAAGAATAATGCCAGCCCCAGGAGAAAGACAACTCTCCTACTTGGGGCACTGTCCTTGTATGACCCAGGACAAGTCACCTAGAATCATGGTAGCCTGGTGGTTAAGGGACTTGCCATACCTGCAGAGCCTGGGACAGTCGTACAAAATCCCTCTGCACCTGTTCGCTGGTCTCCAGCTCTGCCTGCAGCCGCAGCACCTTTGCCCTCTGCTCTGAGAGGAGGTCTGTGAGCTGAGCCTGGGGGGATAGGACGCAGGCTGGGGCCTTGGGCCAGACGGGAGAGTGTGTAGCCAACTTAAGGGGTAGTCAGCTTCTCTACCCACCCCTGACTGACCCCTTCTGTAGGGCCTGAACCCGCCACCTGGTCTGAGACAGACACAAGGTGTAGGAGGAGCTGGTCAGGGTCTTCTCCACTCTGCTATCCCTTCTGCACCATCCCATCTGGCCTGACTTCTGTCTCACCTTGCTTTGTTCCTGATGGATTCGCTCCATCTCTGTCCGAAGGCTGCACAGAGAGGCTAGGAAGTCAGGCAGGGATAATACGTCAGGCCCATGTACTCCCCCAACACCCACCCCAGCCCCACCAGGCTCCAGCCCATACTCACCCTCTAACACTTCTGTGTAGAAAGAAAAGAAAGAGGTCAAAGCTCATTCTCACACGGTCTCCTCTCCCCAACCTTGGACCCAAGTGGTCCACCGTGGGGTGGTCACCCTCCCTGAGAGGAGGGTGGGGTGTCTCATATCTTCTCTCACCTGTCTCCTCCCGCTGCACCCTCAGCTGCCCCTCCAGGCTAGCCCTTGCTGCAGTCTCTTCCTCTAGTGCCTCCCGCAGCGTCACAATCTCAATCCGAAGGCGCTCAGCCTCGTGCTCCCGGGCCTGCTGATGGGCCCTCGCCTCCTGCCCCATGTGGCGGACCAGCTGCTGCAGCTCCTGGAAGGGATGCAGTCACCTGCTGGGTGTGGGGTAGGAGGGGCAAAGGCAGCAGGGACCACCAGCTATGTGGGGATTATGGAGAGGGGAAAAGAGAGTGGACAAATACATTGTTCCCCAAACTAGCAGCCCCACCCTAGGGGGACAGACCCTGGCAAAGTCCCAAGAGATTACCTAGAGCAGAGACCCTTTAATAAAGTTCTGAAACACTAAAGTTAGCACTCCATTGTTTAGGCAGGAATGTATTGGTCATAAAAATGATACCAAAAAAAAGAGCAAGGGAGTGGTCAGATTCAGGAGGATTGGGAACAGAGCCAAGCAGTACAGATACACATAAGGAGATTTAAGCTGTATTTGCAGGTGGGCAATGGTGACCTTCATATTTTTAATAAATTAGTTTAGTAATATCAATAAAGACCCATGCACAGATCAATGAGAAGAGCTTACTATGAACCAAAGATTATGATGAATTCAACCGTGTAGTAGATCTGATGTCACTTAAACCAAATTACTGCTTTCACATCAAGCATTCTGTTAACCTATTTTCTCTTCATGCCAATGCTGGCAAGGGGCTTTGGTCCCATTTTCAGATGAGGAAACTGAGGCTTAGAAAAGTCAAGTGAGTTGGCCAAGGAGATGCAGTTAAAATACAGCAGGCTGGATCTGTCCCCAAGTCCCATGGTTCCAGGTCATGCTTTTCTGGGTACGGAGAAGTGCCAACAGGATGAACCCCAGCCTCTGGGTGTCTGCACTCCCCTTACCAGGACTGAACTGGGCAGTGATTCCTCCTGGCCCTCATCCTGCTCCAGGACCCAGGGGGCTGAAGATGGTGGCTGCTCAGCCCGGAGCCCTTGGTTTTCTTCAGTCAACCGCTTTACCTCATGGCTTAAGCACCTGTGGGAGGTGGCCAGCTCTGCCTGGTGTGGAGAGTTAGTACAGGGCAATGAAGGAACCAAGGTGTCTGAAGTCCCCCAAAAGCCAAACCCTGAACCCTCCTCCAGACATGCTGACAGCCAGACAACCCTCCTCCTCAACTGAGAAAGGAAGCAACACCCTTTATTGTGTGTCTTTTATCTCCCAAGTCTTTTAGTACTCTTCTCAGTGACTTGGAGGTCACACAGTGGCAGCCACAGGCCATGTCAGGTGTTTTATTTGGTCCGGTTTTTTTTGTTTTGTTTTCTTTTAAGATTTTATGTATTTATCTTTAGAGAAAGGGGAAGAGAGTGAGAAAGAGAGGGAGAGAAACATGGGAGAGATACAGGGATGGGTTATCCCTCAAGCGCCCCCAAGTGGGGACCTATCCTGAAACCCAGGCATGTGCCCTGACTGGGAATTGAACCAGCGATCCTCCTACTCATAGGCCAATGCTCCATCCACTCAGCCACACCAGCCAGAACCATATATATTTTAAACCTTAAATTAATCGCTAACTTTAAAAATTGGAAAACTACATACAAATATTCAGACTTCTGGTTTCTCTTGGCAAATCAATAAACCTGGCACCATCGAGCTCACATTCCCACACAGTAGAATCCAGGAGTTGCTGCCCCTGGGCACCATCGCCGCCATGCTGTTCCTTCCTGCCTTACACCTGGCCCAACTCAATCATTTACAGCTCTTGTCTGGTCTTGGGAAGTACCTGATTCTGCAATCCTTGCTTTTAATTTTCATGACTCTGTGAGCTGCTAGGTCCCATTATCTCAATCTCAAAGTGACAAGGCTAAGGCTCCCAGATTGTGAGATCAACTCAAGATCACAGAGCAGATGTGTCTCCGGCTCTATCTGAATGCACAGCCCCTGCCCAAGCCAGTGTCAGGAACCTTGGCAACCCTTTTACCCACTTGGCACCAACTCCAGGTACAGGGGCCTCAACCTTCCATGTGCCCTCCTTAACCAATTCCCATCACTCTCTTCTCCCTCTTGCCCCAGCTCCAAAGCTCTCACCATCTGCAGCTGAACCCGCTCCTGAGCTTGGCTCACAGTCCCCTGCAGGGTCTGCAGCAGCTGTTCTGAGTTCTGGACCTGGGCCAGAAGCACCTGCATCTGTGGGTGGACGAGAGCAAGGGTGAGGTGAGGTCGGGCCCCAGGAGGAGGCATGTAGCCAGAGGTCCTGCTGGGGCTGGAGTAGAGGCTGGACCCACCTGCTTGGCACAGTCCTCATTGCTTCGTCTTAGACCCTCTTGCAGCTCATCCCGCTCACGGCTGATGCACTCCAGGTCCTTCTGCAGCTGCCGCCCCTGCCACAGACTTTGGCCTTAGTCTCAGCCTCCAGGGGAGGCCTCCCTCCTCACCATGCCTCTTATGCCTGGCCTTTTTTTTTTTTTTTGCATCTCAGTAGTGGTGCCATCATCTTCACAGTTTTGTTCAAGCCAAAAAAGCCCAGGAATTGATGTTGATTCTTCTCTTCCCTCCACTCCCCATGTTCAATCCACCAGTAGGCTCTGCCACTCTGCCTCCAACGTAGTAGTTTCCAAAACTACTTCTCTTCATCTCTGCTGCCATCTCCTGGTCCCAGTTACAACCTTCTTCTAAACTATGTTAAGTATCTCCCAACTAGCCACTCCACTTTTCCCATTGCCTTCTTTCCCCATCACAGCCCATTCCTATAGAGAGACCCAAGTGGTCCGTGAAAAGCCTAAAGCAGAGTAAGCCTTGCCATGGTTTAAACCCTCAGAGGCTTCCCACTGCTTCTTGTCTGAAATGTAAACTCCATGGAACTGTGGCTGACCTCTCAGGGATCCTGCCTTCCTTTCTGACCTCATCTCTCTATGGCCTTCTTGTTCCTCAAACACCCCAGGGTCTATCCATCCTCAGGGCCTTTGAGCTTGCAGTTCCTCTGGCCCCAATCTTCAAAGAGTTCCTCTTTTTCACCATCCAGATTAGTCTCCAACATTGCCATGATCCTGTAAGTTTGTTCTGGGCCTCTCACCCTGTGACACTGACTTCCTCATGTGCCCATGTGCTCATATGCATGTGTGGGTTTGGCTGCCTCATAGGGAGGAAGCCTCAAAAGAAAGGGAGTTTCTCTCACCGTGGAATCCCCAACTCTAGCTCAGCCTGGACATATTAGGTGCTCAGTAAGTACTGATGCAGGGAGAGATGGATGCATGCATGTAGACAGGTACCCTTCTCACTCCACTCACCTCCATTTGCATCTGCTCCCACTGAGCATCTGGGATAAGCTGGTAACCAGGAGGGGGCAGGTAGATGCCCTCAGGGACCAGGGTGCCCGTGGACACCAGAGAGGCTGTCTCTTCCTGCTCAGGGCTCAGGCCCTGGCGGCTACGGGGCAGTGAGGTGCTGCTGCCGGTCCCACCGCCAAGGGAGAAGGAGGAGATGGAGGCGCTGTCATCACAGTTGTGGGCGAAGGCCTCGGCTGCTGCACCCCCATCTCCGCTCAGCTCCTCGAGAGGCTCCAGAGGAGGAGACAGGTCCCGGGACAAAGGCAGCAACTCCGTGGAGCCATGCAGGGAAGGGGGATGCCGGGGACGTCTCTAGGGAAAGGGGTCAGGGAAGAGGCTGGGGGACCAGGGTCCTGTGATGCCCCTTCTTCCCTCAGTGCCACTTGGCCTCCCCCTTACCTGGATCTCTTGAATCAGCTCCTCTGCCCTCAGCAGTTTCGCCTTCAGCTCCTCTATTTCCTGCTCCATGGGCAGCACAATCTCTCGCAGCTTTTCTGAGTCCTCATGGGCCTGCAGAAGGGGGGTGTTGGGCACCAATATACCCCCACACACACAACTGCAGGAACCCTCAGGTCTATTCAGAGCTTTCTTTCCAAGCACTTCTAATCCTCCCAAGAAGGGTCTGTTCATCCCCATTTTAGAGATAACAGAGGCTCTGGGAGCTGCGTGACCTGCCTGCCCCAGGTTCCATGGTACACAAAGAGGTCAGAGTCATGACTGGCTTCCTGTTTTGCCCACCTGCTCACCATACTTTTCTTCCCCAATATGCACTTTTTTCTTTTATCATAGACCCTAACATTCTTAGTTGGACACATGGCCTAAATTCTAGAGTACCTTCTACATTTCTCCACTTCCCTGTAACTAGGCATGGTCACATGAGTAAGTTACAGCTAACAAGATGGAAGTAGGTGCACCATGTGCATCTTCCAGGACAACTCCTTCAAGGGAGAGGGTGTGCTTTTCTTCACTCCTCTTCCTTCGTTCTGGCTAGAACATGGACGGAGGTGGCACTCCAGCAGTCATCTTGGACCATGAGGAGGTATGCTATCTATGGCAAAACAGCAACACAGAAAGAGCCTGAATTCCTAACGACTTTTTTAAAAAATTATGAGTTTATTTGAGCCAAACTGAAGACATATGCCAGAGGGCAAGATCTCAAATGCTCCAGAGAATAACTATTTTGCAGCTTCCTTAATGACTTGATAAGCTGCCATATCAGTCCTGGAAGTGTCTACCTCTGGATTTTAAGAAAAATAATTTTTTTTTTTTTTTTTTAATTTTATTATTGTTGTATTACATCCATCCCCTTTTTGCTCCCCTCTGTCCCCCCACCCACCCACCCATTCCCCCCAAAGTCAATCCCACCTGTTGTCCATGTCCATGGTTCCTTTATACTAGGTTCTTTTCTAAGCTGCTCCCCATCTTTGCCTCTACCTCTCCCTCCCCCCTACCCCGTTCCCCTGACCACTGAAGGTAATTTTTTATCTTTTTTTTTTTTTTTAAGATTTTATTTAGTTTTTAGAGAGAGGGGAAGGGAGAGTGAAAGAGAGGGAGAGAAATATCAATATGTGGTTGCCTCTCACATGCCCCTAACCGGGGACCTGGCCCGCAATCCAGGCATGTGCCCTGACTGGGAATCGAACCCGCGACCCTTTGGTTCACAGGGCAGTGCTCAATCCACTGAGCCACACCAGCCAGGGCAATTTTTTATCTTATTTAAGTCAACAGTTGACTTTCATTTTTTTAATAGATTTTATCTATTATTTTTAGAAAGAGGGGAAGGGAGAGGCCAAGAGAGAGAGAGCAGCAGAGAGTGAGAGAGACATCAATATACGGTTGCCTTTCACCTGCCTCCAGCTATGGGCCTGGCTGGAGACCTGGCTTGCAACCTGGTTATGTGTCCTGGCTGGGAATTGAACCAGCGAGCAACCTTTGGGTTTGCAGGACTTTTTTTTTTTAAGATTTTATTTACTTTTTAGATAAAGGGGGAGGGAAGAAGAGAGGGAGAGAAACATCACTATGTGAGAGAAACATCAATTTGGTTGCTTCTCACATGCACCCAACTGGGGACCCGGCCCACAACCCAGGCATGTGTACCAACCAGAACTGAATCAGTGACCCTTCAGTTCACAGGCCAGTGCTCAACCCACTGAGCCACACCAGCCAGGGCTAACTTTGGTTTTCAAACCTCATCCTAACTGATATGTCCTCTCTCACTGCCAATCACTACCATATTGCTGGCTATTCTGGGGTCTCTTTTCAAGTTTGGGATCCTGCTGAACATGCACAGCCAACAGCTTCTGGACATCCCCACTTGGATGTTACATCGGTCCTTCATCCTAGTACAACCATATCTGAACCAAGTCACGATGCCATTTCTCCTTCCACAAGTGCTAGGTCAACAAGAATGCTCTGCTATCTACCAAGCTGTCCAAGGCAGAAATCTGCCAGTTACCCATCCTCTTCCAATCCATGCCACATCTACTTCTTGAATCACTAACAACTTGTGTCAAACAAATTCAGTCTAACATTCCCAAGCTCTTTTGTGGACCATTGCAATAGGACAGTAAGTCTGTGTGGCCCAAACAAAACATCTTTTCATGTGCAAAACCTGGGGAGAATTACTGAACTTCTCTAAGCCTCACCTTACTCATCTGTTAAATGGATCTAATTAATGGACCTTGTTTTTAGGGGAAAGACTGGGGAGCCTGAATATGACAGGCAGTTAATGGAGTGCCTCATAGGTGAGAGGCATCCTTAAGTATTAGCTCCCTTTTCTCTCCATGACTGTCCTTAGTTTTGGAGGTAAATAGAGCTAATGAAGCCACTAGTGAGTAGCAAGCCTGTAAAGAGCTAGCATGAGCTTCACATAGAATGATGACGGGGTGCCCTGCTCCCAATGTTCTAGGAGTAGCACACCAACAAAGCCCCATGGTCACATGTGGCTGCCTCAACATCTTTCTAAATCCCAGGGGTTGCAGGGAGCTATCCCAACCCCAACCTTTTCCATCTGCTTCTCCAAGGAGTCTAGGGGATGAGCCCGGGACAGCAGCTGCTTCAAGCGACCCAGCTCCCGCTCCTTCTCCTCGCAATCCTGCTGCTGCTGCTGCCGCTCCTGCTTCAAAGAGGTGATCTGGGCTTCATAGCTGCTGATGGAGTCTGGCAGGGCAGGAAGGGCAGAGGAGAGGATAGTCAGTGCGCTGGCCCTACCTGTGGGTGAGTAGGGGGCTCTCCAGCACTGATGCACTCTGTGAGGCAATTTACCATAGAATAGGACAGTGGGCTATGTGGAGAGAGGGCCCTGGTCAATCAGTCAGTCAGCCTCTCTCCATCAGTATCTTCAGCTGCACTATGACTACCCTACTGGGTTTTACAGGATCAGAGAAAATGACATTGGGAAGGTGTTCTGCCCTCTTCCTGAAGATATGGTATCTACTCCATATATATACCAATAAAAATATATACATATATATCAATTGATATATATCAATATACACCAATACCAATCAATACCTAATAATAGTAATAAATACTTTTTATTTGCATGGTTATTTTAACACGTAATAATATTATAAGTAAAGGTTCTGCCCAATCCAAACACTTCAGCCAATAGCCAGGCAGCACAACTTTATCAGGAAAACAAATGAGAATATGAGAAAAGAGTTGTGGCCATTATTGACAATAGACAACTGGTCTGTTTATCTTTTTCATCATTGCTATGTGCAATTTACCCCTCAGAAAAAAGGCTAACAAATTTTAAGTGCCGCAGGTTTTAAGGATTCTGCAGGGGAAAAAAAAGAATGTCATTTAGAACCCACAAAACCTTGTGTATCTAGATTAACATACTTTTTATTGCATGATGTGAACTAAGTTATTGCTTACGTAAATTTGTAATATGGCCTGTTTAAAAAAAAAAGAAAAGAAGAAAAGGTTTTGCTGCCAGACTACCTGGGTTCAAATCTGCCACTCTCTAGCTATATAACCCTGGGCAAGTTATCTAACTTCCCTGAGCCTCGGAGCATCGTCTGTATAATGGAGACAGATAAGAGTTCCTACCTGATAGAGATTGTTATGAATACTCATACAGCACTTAGCTCAGTGCCTGGCATATAAATATTAGCCATTATTATTATTATCATTGTTGTCATGATGACTTAGGATAGGAAATTTCCTTTAAAATAAGTGTATATAAGGAACTAGTATAAATGACCCATGGAGATGGACAACATGTGGCGATTGACTGTGGGAGAGGGGATGGGTAGGGCAGGGGAGAGCAATGGGGGAAAATGGGACAAATATAATACAACAGTAATAAATTAATTTTTTAAATGTAGGTAAATTTTTTAAATAGTGGACCTATTTAAAGAACAAATATTAAATAGGTAACAGGGTAAGTCACAGAAGCAGACAACCCTTTTGCACAGATAGTAATGTGGAAGGGAAGGGTCATGTAAGAGGAAAGTGTGTTGGGTAAAATACATCCCCAGAAGTAGGAGGCAGGGGTAGCTGTGTGAAAGGGACATGACATGGTGGGATGGGAATTTTAGAAAGTTTACTCTGAAAGCCAATGTCAAGGCCCAACTATAGAAGACCTGTGAGAAGGCTGGCCTAACAGTCCAGGAGAGTTGTCCAGAGCTTCACAACAGCAATGGCAGTGCAAGCAGAGGGGTAGGACAGGACTGGGAGCTATTTCAGAGACTTTGGCTTCTGACTAGACAAGAAGGGGAAACAGGAAAAGATAGGGGATCTGGGGCAAGGGATGGTGCTGCATCCCAAGTACATACAGAGGGTATAAGTGAAGGAAGAAAGTCAGTGTGTGTGTTGGGGTGAGATGTGGGGTACAAATGTAGGGGTGCTTGGGGAGGGAAAGAAACCAGAGGATAAGGCTCACAGAGACAGGGCCCAGCCCAGAGGCTCAGATGAGGGTGTTTCAGGGAACTGAGAAGTTGCTCATCTTCAGGGTTGATCAGTCATCAGTGAGGGACAAGAAATGAGGTAGGGCAAAGGAACGGGTAGAAGCTCAGAGCTAAACTTAGCTGGAACTGAAACAGCTGCTGCTAGCACAGGCAGTACCCCTGTGCAAATTAGAAAAAGGCATCCCCTCCAAAACATAGGCCTGCCCTAGGTTAGGGAGCCCTGCTAACCTACCCTGTAGCTTATCTGTCCCCTTGACCCTTTCCTGGTCATGCACCTCCCTCTACGGGGCTGATGGGTAGTGCAGAAAGAGACCCGCCCCCCTCACCTTTCAGGATGGCTTGCAGGGAAGCCACCTCCTCTTGGCATTGCCTCCGCACCGCAGCCACAGCCTCAGCCTTTGTGCTCTCGCTCACCTCGGCCACAGCCTTCATGGTCTCCATTTCTGCCAGGGCTCCTGCCAACTCAGCCCGAAGTCGGCCGAGCTCCTCTGATTCGGCCTCAGCCTTTGCCCCATCTTCAGGCTGGGGATCAAGCACTGTAGGGGACAAGGATCAACCTCTCTTCCCATAGCTCCACCATCCCTGGTAATCCAGGCCTCAACACCCTCAAAGTTTCTCCAGCCAGTTATTACTGCAGACGCGGTACCCGCCCCTTCCCTAGCCCCGCCCCACTCACGTAGCCCCGCCTTTTCCCTGCCTCGTTCTCACCTAGCTCGGCCACGTGTTGCCCATAGCCCCACCTCTTCCCCGTCCCTAGGTGCACCCAATCTCCTTTCCTCTGACACAAACCCCTCCTTTCCAAAGGCCCCGCCCCTTTACCACCTGGCCCCGCCCCCTCCATCACTGGGCTTTACTTCTCACCTGGCCCTACTTCTGGAATCGCCAGGCCACGCCCCCCGGTGGCTGCAGACCCCGCCCCTTTCTCCAGTTTCCCCACCACCACCCCCCATCCTCCAGCTGCGGAGCTCGGCCCCGCCTCCGCCTTTGCCGCCCCTCGCGTGCACGGATGCGCCCTCACTTACTAGCCCTGGGCCGCCGTCTCAGGCCATCTTCGCCAGCGGCGGCTGGCGCAGCTGCCGCCATCGCTTCCAAGCAAACGGCGGGGTCCCGCACTCCCTGGTGACCGCTCTCACCGCTTCCGGGTCCTCTCGGCAGTTTCCGGATCCGCTCGGCAGTTTCCGGATCAGCCGGGTTTAAGACGGAGGCTGGAGTTGGGGAGTGGATTTAGTCTCCGCAGAAGATATCGGAGTGGACTCTGGGCCTGACTGGGCCCCGTCTGTCTTCGCCTTTCTTCCTGGTTAGCTCAGTTCGAGAAGGATACTATTCCTTCAAGCCCCGAAGAAGTTCTTTTCATCCAAGGTTTCCTAGAGCCTCCACATGATCTTGGAAGCTGCCCTCCAATTTTACTTCCTCCGGGTGCCCCCGCCGGTCAGTCAGAGGGCAGAGCTCTCACAATCTCCCGGGCCGCGGAGCTGGACCCTGGCTCGGTCCCTGAGCGCCCTTCCGCTGGAGCCTGGCTCACTTTGCAAGAATTGTGGCCAGGCGTCCTTGTACATCCGCCTTCGTGGAGCGTCCCTCGGGGCAGGGCTAGGTCTGCTTCACTTCTGAGAGCCTGAGTCCCCGCGTAGTCAGTCATAGAAGTCAGGAACTTACACGTCCTCCACTTTGATATTTAACCATTCGACGCTTCCTGCTAATCCCCCTCCCCTTCCCAATGCCTCTCAAATCCCTCCTCCTTCGGCGGAGACTGAGCTCTCCCTCCAGTAGCAGACTTGATATCTCCCCTTGGACTTGATATCTCCCCTTGGACGGTAACAGGTAGCTCAAACTTATGGCCAGAGCCTTGATTTCCCTTCTCTCAAACCCGCTTCTCCCTCTGTAAACTACACTCCAGGAGCCTGAAAGTCCGGTAAAATCTGCCTCCCAAGGACTGAGTGTTCCAGAATGTGTCCCCTTTTCTTCATCTCTGGTGCTAAAATCTAGCCCTAGTCCCAGTCCTCTCTCTCCTGAGCTTCCAAAATGTCTCCAAGCCGGTCCTGCGTGTGGTCTTTTGGTTCCTTGAGTTATCCTCAAAGCAACTAGAATCAGTCTTTGTAAAAAAAGATCATGTCTCATCCCTGCTTAAAATCTAGTTCAGTCTAATTTGAAAATGGGCAAAGGACAGGAAAAGACATTTCCCTTATGTCACAGATGGCAAATATGCATATGAAAAGATGTTAAACATTGTTAGCCATTAGGGAAATGCAAATTAAAACCACAAGGAGATATCACTACACACCTCTCAGCATGGCTAAAACAAGAGATTGATAATACTAAGTGCTAATAAGTATATAGAGGAACTGGGTTTCTCATATATTCCTAAAGAGAACATGAAATGGTATAGCCACTCTGGAAAAGATCATGACAGTTTCTAACAAAACTAAACATGACCTTACTTGAACACACCAAGCTTTAACCCCTCTTAGGTCTCAGCTCAGAAGTCTCCTCAGTAAGACCTTCCCCGACCACCCTGTGCGAAGTAGCCTTCCCCAATCACCTGTCCACCATTAGATTACGTCAAAGACTTTCCACCATCTGCAACTGTTTGTTAGCTTGTTTATTACCTAGCCCTCTTTACCCTTCTGTGGTCCTAAAATTTGAATCAAAGCTCCATGAGATAAGAAACCTTGTCCTTCTTGTCCCCTGCTGTTTCCCCAGCACCCAGCACAGTGCCTAAGAATGAATGAATCTGGTGAGTGAATGAATACCTTCCTTACTGATCTCTCTGGCCTCCCTCCAATTCCTGCCACACTGCAACCAGGGGAAGTTTTTGGAAGTGCAACTGTAGCCATGTCAATGCCTGGCTTTTAAATCCCCAATAGTTTACCCTGCCTTCAGTAGCTTCCTGTCCTCAGGGCTCCCTGTATATGTGGCAGAGTTTCTTGGGAAGAGGATGCAATGATGACTGTCAATAAAGCTCCAGTGAACTATCAGGCTCGGGTTTTATCCTGAGGCCCTTGGAGTCACTGAAGTCTGTTGAGCAGGGGATGCAAATGACTAATACCAAGGAAGCTCTCTATGCAGGAAGGTAAGAGGCAAAAGACAGTCCACAAAAGAGGCTGTTGAAATGGTCTGATTGGTAAGTGGCCCAGTTGCTAAGGTTGAGGTATCTCATGTTGGCAATTCAAGGAAGGTGTTGGAGGAAGAGTAGGAAAACCAAGACAGGTAGGGTAATGCAGAATGGGACCACATGTGCAATACTAGGATAAAGGGGGAATGTTGAAAGTACTGTATGTGTGGGCACAGTTTTCCTGCTTCAATAAAAGTGATTTCTGCCACAGAGAGAGAGAGAGAGAAAGAGAGAGAGAGAGAATAGTCTGATTGGGAAGGGAAGAGCCCAAAAAGAGGAGAAAGTTGATTCTAGAAATAGGCTAGAAAATGGACTAGCCTTGGCAACAGTGCCTGGGGGCAAGAAAAAAGGTTTCTTTCACTCTTCCTAACTTCCTTTCTTTGTGCAAAACAAAAGTTATCAAGCAACTTCTAGGTGTCAGTAAACAAGACAGTAAAGATCCTTGTCACAGAGGGGACATTCAGGGGCAGGAGACCCATGAGAAGACTAACAAACAAGCATACTTTGGAGTTGGGGCAAATGCTGGAAAGGAAATACACAGGGTCAGAGAAAGCCTCTCAAAGGAAGTAAGAAACTGAGCCATGAGTGATGAAAAGGAGCTGTTCAAAGGTGCAGAGTGAGGGCCAGAGTGGTGGAGGGATGGGGTGGGAAGTGTAGGTGGGGAAGCCTCACTCAGCACTTCGGAGCCATGATTTAGAGTGTTTCTTTCAGGTAGACGAAAAGTCACTAAACTGTTCTAAGCAGGAGAATGATGTGCTCTAGCAAGAAGACTGCCTGTGAGGCAGCTGGAAAGTGAAAGGTGGAATTAGAAAGATGCTATTGAATGAAAAACTAAAAAAAAAAAAAAAAAAAAAAAAAAGTCCTTCCTTCTCATACTCTGCATTCCTCCCCCTGCCAGCCACCCCAATTTGACGAAAGGGAAGTAGAGGCCCTGCCAGATGGAGGGTCCCCTGGGGTTTGCCTGAGGCAAACAGGAAGCCACAGCCCAGTGAGGGGACCCTGGGAATAGGCAACTGAGAAAGCAGGTTTTTTGGGTCACTGGCCCCTTTCCTTGAGTGACTGAAGCAGTGAAAGACACAGATATGCAAACACACACACAGAGAAAGACAGAGACAAGGAGTGAGAGAAGCACAGAAGAAAATAAAGAGGAGGAGCAGGAGACGAAGGGAGAGAGATGTGGAGCAGAACAGATTTAAGAGTCAAGACTCCTGGGTTCTAGTGCTCATTGTATCACCTGTTGAATGTGTGATCTCGGGCAACACACAGGGCCTCAATTTCTTCATTTCTAAATGGGTTCCTTCCATAACTGAAGCAGGGGTTTCCTGGGGGAAGAACTGGGAGAGGAAGAGGGATTAATCATTAGTCATTTCTCAAGGTTGCTGCAAAGGAGCTACAGTGGTAGTCTGGCTTGCATGCTTAGCTGTCTCTTTGATGCTGTCTCTCATTAACTGAGGACCCACTATGTGCTGGGGGCTGGGCTAAAAATGTCATACATATATTGCCCTGTTTAATAGTCATAAAATATTTTAATAATATATTGTCCTATTTAATATTCATTAAAATATTTTAATAGTATTATTATTATCCCCAGTATATAGAGAAGGAAACTAAGGCTTAGAGAGATAAAGACATTTGGCCAAGTAGTAAAGGGGAAGAATTCAAACTCAGGTCTGCCAGAGCCCAAAGTATCTGTGATGGGCTGGTTGTATATAAGTGGATAGTTGCTTAAGAAGTGTTGGTAGAATGAATAAATGAGGCATGTGTGTGTGTGTGTGTGTGTGTGTGTGTGTGTGTGTGAAGGGAAATGGATTTAGAATCTAAGGTTGAAGGAGGGAGCCCCTAAGACTGGATCCACTTATCCAATACATATTTATTGGGAATCTGCCCTGTGCCAAGTGTCATTCCAGGGCACCAATGCATACAGTGGTGAACAAGACAGTCTGTGCTGCAAGGGGGAAATAGAAAGTGAGCAAGTAGACTCAAGACCATTTCACTGGGGGTAAGTGTTGGAATGAAAATAAAAGTGAAGCAGGGAGGGGGGAAATTTTGAGGGGCTGGAGAGGTGAGTGGAGGAGGGAGCCTGAGGCATGACCACCCCTTCCTCCCCAGGGGACTGCCCGTCCACCCCCGCAAACACTCATGGTTCAGTGACCAGCAGGCCCCCACCTGCCCCAGCATCCTCTGCGCGGGGAAGCTGGGTGCTTTGGGGAGTCTGGCCACCATGCTACCTCCTCTTCTCCTGTTCTTCCTCCTCTTCCTTATCCCCATGGGAGTCAGGCCCCAGGAATCACAGCTGGTGGAGGCTAAAGGTATGTCCAAAGGGCACAAATGGAAGGGGTTGGGGCAAGAAATATGGGTTCTGGCTAGATGCCCCTGGCCAAGTAACTTACCCTCTCTGAGCCTCCATTTTCTCAATTGTAAAATTCAGGCCAGGGTTGAAAGGAATCTGAGAGCTTGTCCACTCCCAGTTGGTGGGGTCTGGGGTCACTGGGTTTATAATCCAGTGTGAAGAGTGAAGGAGCTAAGGGCTTCTCTTTCCCCACCCTCTCTCTTTCCACAGAGGGAGGCAGTGCTGTGCTGCCATGCCCCAATGTTTCCTCAGACAGGCCCCCCAATCAGCTGGCCCGGTATCAGGAATGCCAGGTAACACCCTTGTCACAGCTGAGCATAGACATTCAGAGGAAGCCCCTGAGCGTCCTGCTGTTCCTCTCCAACATCTCTGACCAGATGGTGGGCTTCTACTTGTGCGAACAGGGGCAGATCTTGCGGTCTGGCTGGACAGTCAGCATGAAGGGCAAAGGTGAGGTCTAGGGTGGGGAATAGGGGGCCGGATAAAAAGAGGGAGACCCAGCATGGATGAAGGAGGTCTGGTGACTAAAATGGATTTGGGATATGGGGTGGGGGCTGGAGAGTCTGAAGATAGAGCAGGAAGCCAGTTGTAGGTAGCTCCTAAAAATTCCTGTGGCTTTGTGACTTTAACACCGAACTGCTCTTATATCTCTTTCAGTCTCATCTCTCTCTGAGACACTGCTTCTCTGTCTCTCTCTGGGTCTTTATTTTTCTCAGATTTTATTTATTTTTAGAGAGAGGGGAAGGAAGGGAGAGAGAGAGGGAGAGAAACATGATGTGTAACAGAAACATTAATCTAGCCGTTGCCTCTCCAACTTCCCCAACCGGGGACCTGGCTCACAACCCAGGCATGTGCCATGACTGGGGATCAGATTGGAGACCCTTCACTTTGCAGGTTGCTGCCCAACCCACTGAGCCACACTTGTCAGGCTCTGGATCGTTGTTTTTATTGATCGTTGTCTTTCTGGGTCTGTATATCTCTCTGTCTCTCCTGGATGTCTCTGTATCTGGTTCCGGGCCTCTTCCCAGGGGAGCAGTTCCGGTGGAAGAATTTACGCCTAGATGACCCAGAGTGTGACCTGGGGAACAAGTCCTCAGAGAACCCCAAGCCCTTGTTTGATCACCTCACAAGATCCCAGGTGTATGTGTGGACCGAAGGCCACCCTGAGATTTGGGAGACAGGTGCTGCATGTGTCTCACCTAAGAGTAGCCCAAACCAGAGCCTCTACCATGGTAAGTAGCTAGGGAAATTCCAGGAAGTGGGGGGTCCAGGGATGGGGGACGGTGATTATGTTTGTGGGGGAGGAGACTCCAAGGTCTACACCTTCCTAGCCTTGGTTCTTCTTGCCTCCAGAGCTCACAGTGACCCCTGGCTCCACTTACTGTCTGCCCTGTGTGGTGTCCTCTGCCTCCGAGGCCAAAGGACTCATCTCCTGGACCCATGCATACCCCGAGAAGCCAAACATCTCATTACTGACCCTAAACCTGACTGGGGATGCTTCAGGCAGAAAGATGTGGGTCTCGAACACCCTCGGGACAGGGGCTGCTGTGTGGCTGCACCGGGCCACAGCTAGAGATGCTGGCAAATATTATTGTAACCATGGCAACAGGACTGTTGAAATGCAGCTGGAGGTCATTGCCCAGTCAGGTAGGGCTTCTCCCACTTTGGGAGTCTATGTATAGAGCTATTGGGAAGAACTGGAAGCCAGCCAACCTTGGCTCCCCTTGGCTAGTACCAGCTTTAGTGGAAACCCCAACCACCACCTCTTTTCTCTTCTTCCAAGATACTACTTTTCTGGGTCTTCTCCTACCACCCGTTGCTCCTTTCCAGCAGCTTTGGTAGAGGCTTCCTTCTGCCCTCACTCCTCATCATTAGAGTCCTGAGCCCTCTTCTTATCCCTGTCTACAGTCTCTCTCTCTTTGTTTTTTAAGATGTTTTTATTCATTATTTTCAGAGAGAAGGGCAGGGAGGGGAGGAAGAAAGGGAGAGAAACATCAATGTATGGCTGCCTTTCCCCAGTACACTCTCTCATTCTTATCTACACGCCCTTCCTATTTTACTTCCTTTACTCTTGGCTCTTTGTGACACCATGTCTTGCTCACTGGATTCTAGGTTACAAACCCCCACAGCCATCCATCTGCTGGAATTGCCATTTAATGTCCCATGGACTCAGCAGGCTCAACATACACAAAAATAATAATAATATTAATAAATAAAAATCAAACTCAACATCTTCCCTAAGCATAGTCTTCTAGGTGACCCTGTGTAAATGAAGGACACTACCACCTGACCACATGCCAAAGCCAGGAATTTGGGCATTCTTCCTTTGCCTTACATTACCCATCAAATTTGTCACAATGTTCCGGCCCATTGTCTCCCCTAATATAATCCTACCATGCTTCCCTAAACACAGTTCTCAAATTCAACTTCAACCCTCACTCCAAGTTTGCCTTAGCAACTTGCTGCATCCCACCTTCAACCTTGTGAACTTGACTCTGCCCTTCACGTCGACAGTGATTGTTCTAAACTGCAACAGGAAGCTGATCATCATGCTCATCTTAATCCTAATATTGTCTCTGACTGTTGTCGTGGTTTTTCATGGTTTGCCTAATAGATACTTTCCAGGCCCTGTGTTAGGCTCCAAGAAACAGTCCCTCACCTCAGAGGGAGGGAGGAGACCCTTCCTTGTAGTTTGAGACTTCACAGATCTATGTCTTGTCCTTGTGCCCCAGATTTATGGCCCTTTGAGGCCTTGAGCCTGGGAAACAAGACATCAGCCCTGGTGCTTGTCTCATACATAGTTCCTCCCCACTAGCAGTACAGGACTGGCTGCTGAAGACTGGTGGCTGGAGAGTACCTGTTGTGACTCTGGTTTATCTGATCTTCTGCATGGGTTCCCTTTTGACCTTTCTTTATATTCAAAGAGGTGAGTTATGTCCCCCAAAGGGTCTGCCAAACCTTAACACCATCTCCCTTAGGAGGGTCCACACTGGCCAGTCTGACAACTGTCTCTCTCTCTCTCTCCTCCCATACCTCCCCCACTGACTTCAGAATTCTACCCGTCCCACTCCTTCTCTAAATGTCCTCTCCGAACTTCCCTAGCCCCTTAGAATTTAAACTGTCATCTCCTCCATTGATCCAAGTGACCTCCCCAGCACCCCCAAAATCTTTACCAGGCCAAGGATCTCCTCCTCTGATCACTCCCATTAACTCCCACCAGCCCTGGTCCTGAGGAGGAAAAAAAAGCGAGTGACTGATCCCGCCAAAAGGTAATGATGCAACTGCCTCCTCAGTATCCAACTCCTGCACTTTCAGTTGATGCTTTGCACTTACTGTTTCCTTTGCTGAGGGTGTCTTTTTCTCCATCTCTGCGGTTGAAAGTCCACCCAGCCTTCAAAGCTCAGCTCTAAAGCTACCTCTTCTCAGAGGAAGACCTCCTTGGAGTGATCCTGGAGCCTTCTGTAGGCTGTCTCAGAACAGAGGAGCTAATTACGAGTGACCGCATTTTAATCTCTGAGGGCATAGCCTGATTTCTGAGTGTGTCTCCCAGTCTCCTCTAGGCCTGGCTTCACGTTGCAACTCCCCTTCCTCCTCCAGGTTCTTCAGAGTGACACCTCCCCCGGGAAGCGAGGCCCACAGCCAGTACGGGAACGTGCTCTCCCTTTCCACACCCACCACTGTCAAGGGTAGGAGGTGCCAGCAGGTTCCTGACCCAGAGTTAACGCCCCACCTATTTTTCCCAGTCCTGCTCTTGACATACGGAGTTGCAAACCTTTCAGAGCTGGGAGCTCCGCCTTCAGAGCAAAAGAGGCTGCCTAGTCCTGCGGGCTCCCACCCTGCCCTGAGCCCCGCCCGTTAGGACAGTAGGGCTCCCGCAGGACTCACCACCACCCCAAAGTCAGGTTCCGAGAGCAGAGAACTTGAGGCAACGTCCCTAGATTTAGATCCCGGGAGCCTATACTTGGAGTTCTCCCTTCTCCCTTCTCCCTTTCCTGAAGCATCCTCTCCCATCACCCAGCTTCGCAGACCCTTCCTTAGCTTTGACCGCCCCCACTTCTTCTCACTCGCCCCCCAATAAAGCCCCTCTCGCCAGGACGCTCCCTGCAACGGGCTACTGGCCTGGGGGCCACCTTCCAGTCCTACGGAAACCCAAGCAGCGACATCCAGGAGACTGGTGCCGCGGGCCTCCGGAGCAAGACAGAAGAAGCTGGTGATGGTGGAGGGGTCTTTACACCTATAGGGGGTGTAGGAGCGGGGTGCCTGTGACAGGAATAGTTGACTGGAGCCTGGAGGAGGGGGGTTGTAACTCAGGTCCCACCCCTATCCCCAAATCCCAGGCCCAGAAGAAGGGGAGGGCTATGAGGAGCCGGACAGTGACAAGGACTCGGAGTTCTACGAGAATGACTCCAACCTTGAGCAGGACCAGCTCTCCCAAGGTAAGAAGACTGCCCACCCCTGTGACTCTCCCCCTCTTGCTCAGCTTGGGGCTTGTAGCCCCTCGCTGGACCCCCCTCCCTCTCCACCTAGATGGCAGCGGCTATGAAAATCCTGACGAGGACGGGGCCTTGGGCCCTGAGGATGAAGACTCCTTCTCCAATGGTAATTTGGGGTCCTTGTGAAACCTCAGAAACTTGGGGAGACCCACAGTGCTGTTGGGAGCCCCTATAGGGCAGGAGTGGCCCCTGGAATTCTCTCCCTCCCTCTCTCTCTCTCTCTTTTATTCTTCTTCAGCATCTGAGTTGTATGAGAACGAGGATGAAGAGCTGGCCCAGCCAATTGCCAGGACCAAAGGTGTGTGTATGAGGGTAGTCACATTCCTGAGGCGAGTGTGGTGGTGGCAATGGTGTGTGTGACCTGGAGGTTGGGAGAGAAGGAATAGTGGACTCCTTTCTTCCTCCTCCAGACTTCCTGAGCCCCCATGGTACAGCCTGGGACCCCAGCCGGGAGGCAACATCCCTTGGTGAGAAATGCTTGGGATCTGCCAAGCTTTCCCAGATTGGGTTGACCTGGCCTCAGCTCTAACTCCAGGCGGGACCTTGACCTTGACTTTGATCCCAAACACAGGCCAAATCCTGACATTAGATTTGACTCTTACCTCTAACTTCAACACCTACCCCAACCCTAAACCTGACCTCCCTAACCATGAAGGACTATCCTGATCCCAATCCAATTCTAGCCTGGACTTTGACCTCCACCTCACCTCAGCCTCATTGCAGACCTCAGCTTTGAACCCAGCTCTCTCTACAACCAATCTCTTCATGGCTCCTTCCAATTCTGTTTCTGACTATAGGTAACCCCCATATAACACGGTTGTTAGGTTCCAAAAATGTTGTGTGAAGTTGTGTTATACAAAACAAAGAACTAGTACAAAATAGGTTAAATTCCAAAAATTTAAAAAATATATATATACTATTATATATCTTTTAATTTGTATTAATTTGAAATATTTTATTAATTATTTTTAGAGAGAAGGGAAGGGAGAGAGGGAGGGAGGAAGGGAGAGAAACATCAATGTATGGTTGCATTTCACCTGCCCCCTGCTGGGAACCTGGCTGGAGACCTGGTTTGCAACCCAGGCATGTGCCTTGACTGGAAATCGAGCCAGTGACACTTGGATTTGCAGGCCAGTGCTCAATCCCCTGAGCCACACCAGCCGGGCTATATTTTTATAATTAAGATAAATATGTTTATTAAAGCAATTTTCACCAGAAGTATAGCATATCAATATGTATTAAATGTTTTCTTTGTCATCACTACTAAGCACCATTAACTAAGGGCATTTTCTTTTGACAAGAGATCTTCGTCCTCTGAACTTTCTTCAGCATTAAATTTCTGCCCTATACTTTTTGCAAAAAAATCTGCTACTATTTAATACTCCATAAACAAAATGGATTTAAAATTCTAATAAATTTTAAAAATCTGCAGGCACACTGGCCTGCAAACCCAAGGGTCATTGGTTCAATTCCTAGTCAAGGCACATAACCAGGTTGCAAGTTAGGTCTCCAGCCAGGTACCCCAGCTGGAGGCAGGTGAAAGGCAACCATACATTGATGTTTCTCTTTCATTCTTCCTCTCTCCCTTCCCTCCTCCCTAAAAATAATGAATAAAATCTTTTAAAAATAAAATAAATTAAATTAAATTAAAATTCTGCAGACAAATGTGATACGACATCCACACTTCAATGGAAAATTTCAAATGACATATCTTTTGCTCTTAAAGGCTCTTATTATGTTCCGTGTTGTTCGGGGGCTTCCTTAATTTCAAATGAGATATATTTTTGCTCTTGAAGGCTCTTATTATGCTCCATGTTGTTCGGGGATTTCTCTAATTCTCAAGTTGTGTTAAAGTGAAACCATGTTCCAGGATGCCATGCTGTGCAAGGGGATTTCCCCAGTTCTAGAACTGTGTTAGAGTGAAACCGTGGTAGAGAAGTGTTATACGGGGGTTACCTGTATTTATTTCTCTGACCATGACCATAATCTAACCCATACCTGACTGAACCCTACAATTAACAAGGGCCCTGAACCTGATGCTGACTCTAGTACAACATAGGTGAATCCTTCCGCCTCTCCCTGCGCCCAGACTCCCTCCATATCTTAGGCTGCACTTCCCTTCCCCAAACCCCTAGCATGGCTCCCAAGCCACCAAATCTCCATCCTCTGCCCACATAGGGTCCCAGTCCTATGAGGATATGAGAGGGATCCTCTATGCAGCCCCCCAGCTCCGTTCCCTTCGGGCCCAGCCTAGTCCTGGTCATGAAGAAGGTGAGTGCTTCTGCTATTCCCTGTTGTCCTCTGAGGCTGCCCCTATTCTAGTCTACTTCCAGCTCTGTCTGTGTTTCACTCCTTCCTGGCCCTAACCAGATGCCGATTCATATGAGAACATGGATAATCCCGATGGGCCAGAGCCTGCATGGGGAGGAGGGGGCCACATGGGGACCTGGAGTACTCGGTGATTCCCTTCAGGTGAGTTGGGAACCGCTCTCTGCAGTAGGGAAGAAGGAGGAAGATACTGATCAGGGCTGAAAGTGGGGTTCTGGCTCTTAGGGAGGGAGAGGAGAATGGTTTCCAATGCTTGGTGGGCAGAGGGAGGGCTCCTAGACTCCTTCCCATCACAGTTTCTTTTACATAGCCTGGGCCTCCTCAGACTCCTGAGATCCACACCTGGCTCTGAAATCTGGTGACCCAAAGCAGATGCTGTCAATCTGGAGGAACGTTGCTCACGATATGTGAATCTGTGTGTGTTTGCGTACATAAGTGAAATTTCCAGTTCCCTTTGCACTGACTAAATAAACTCTATGAGCTCTTCCAATCCTGTGATGTGGTGCCCTTGTGTGGGAGGGTAAGGGAAGGTAAGGATGGTTGTACTCCCATCCTCTCTCAAATCCAGTAGAGGAAGGAGAGCTGCACCCTAGGGACAACAGGGCCTTTTCCTTCATGTGGCTAGGACTGTTCCCATGTTCCCTACTTGCCTGCCATTCCCACCATCCAGTTGTTCAGCCATTGTTCGTTCAGCAGTTGTACTCTGGGTGTGCAGTGAAAAGGAAGCAACCCAGGAATTGGCAGTCATCACTGGCATTTATTGAACCCCTACTATGTGCTAACCTCAATTAACTTTTTCTTCACAACAACCTCACAAGGTTACTAAGCACTTATGTGCCAGGATTGTATCAAAGTATTTTATATATACATGTGTTTATGTATATTGGCTAATTATATCTTCACAGACGTTCCTATTTCGTAGATAAGGAGACTGAGGCGGAAAAAACTAAATAATATGCCCAGGCTTGATAGTTAGTGAATGCTGGGGTCTGGATTTGAACTCTGGCAGTTTAATTCTAAAGCCTATACACAGTCTTGACACTCTCCCTTCCTTGGTGCAATTCTGCAGATGGGAAACCGAGTGTCAAAGAGCCAACTAACATGTCTAAGGCCACACAACTAGCACTTCACAGACCTGGATCTGAATCCAGAAATCTGGCTGCAGTTCTAGCCACTGTGCCTACCACCTGATCAACTTGCCTACTTCTGATATAAACCATGAACACAGAAACTTTCAGAACTGAAAGTCTCTAGGCCCTGAAACTATTATGTAGCAAGCTCCACCACACCCAGATTCTTGTCTCAGGCAAAGGTAGAATCAGTCAGGGATATTCCTGTTGTCTTCTGCCTGGTCTCCCCAGTTCCAGTGCCCTTCTGAGACCCAGGACTGACATCTGATACCCAATCCCTCTTCTGCTTAGGAAGTGTGAACGTCTTTGCAAGACTCTAGACTTTTTCAGTGTCTAAATTTTTATTTCTAGAATTTATTTTCCTAATGCACCAGTTCTTTCTTCCTAATGTCCTATTTTTGTTTTGGAGACTCTATTCCTTCTTTATCTCTAAACCCTTAAAAATTACTGTCTCTCCGATCATTTAAAACTACCTTTTAACACTATTATTGTGTGCCAGGCATTGTTCTAAGAAGTGCTTTACAGGTAGCATATCATTTTATCTTTATAACCTCCTGTGAGGAAGGTACTCTAAAATTTGTGTTGATTTACAACTGAGAAGACCAAGGCATAGAGAAATTAATTAATTGCTAACTAACCTTAGGTAATGTACCTAAACTCAATGATCCTCAGTTTTCCCAATTATAAAATAGCATTAGGGAAGAAGCATGATGGTGGTTACTACTATTTGTACAATGGGGTGAATTCTCTCTTATGGCAGTGTCACCATGGAAGGTTTCTTTAACTTCCTTGTGTTTCTCCTGCCTGCAAGAGTCCCATGAGTTCCCTGGGCCCCACTACCATCCCCTGGGGCCAGCTTGCTTTGACTTATGCCACAGTCCTACAAGCTACACAGGTTTCTGACCATTTTATTCATGAGTTTCTCAGCAGGTTTTTTGCACCTGAGACTTGGTCTGAACCCAAGTTCATACTGTGGGGGTCCTTGGGATTCTGATTTCCTGCCATGACTTTTTCTGTCCACTGCCTATTGGGTGGTTTGCTTTCATACTGCACCTTAAGGCATACAGATGGATTTTCCCTCTGTCTTCTGTGCCTAGAAGAGACAGCCCTTTCTCAGCTCCGAGCCTCCTTCAGTGTACTCAGTTTCAGCACTTTGGTGTTCCCGGGGCCTCTGCCTTGACCTCTGTCCCCATGTGGGTGTTAAAACTCCAGTCCTAGGTATCCCAGCTTCCCTATGGGCTGCTTAACTTCAGTCCCCTCTCACTGTTGTTGTTTTGCTTTTCTTCTTTATTTTAGCATCAGGGAGATTCTGTCCTGCTTTGGAGTTCTGGTATCTTTAAAAAGAAAGTAGTACACCTTGTTATAATTTGTGGAGTGTATGTTTGGAGTGTGGGTGGTGGCATATGAACCCCCAGCATTTCCTTGGGCTTCTGTCTTGAGCACAGCAAAAAGTAAAAAATAAAAATATCTCCTGGCTAGTGGCACAGTGGATAAGGCGCTAGCCTGTGAACCCAAAGGTCAGTGGTTCGATTCCCATCCAGGGCACATAACCAGGTGGCAAGCCAGGTCTCCAGCCAGGTCCATAGCTGGTGAAAGGCAACCGTACATTGATGTCTCTCTCCCTCTCTGCCTCTCTCCCTTCTCCTTTCTCTAAAATTAATAAATAAAAAATTAAAAATAAATAAATAACTGTTATTTTCTTACCTCAAAAATAAATAAATAAGATCTAGCTCAGCATTCACACCCCCACCTTACCTTTCAGCTAAAATAAGCTCCCATATAGCTGTAATCCCTGCCATTCCCTGTTACCTTTCATCCAAGCTGCTTCAGTCTTTTTTCTTTTTTTAAGGTTTATTCATTATTTTTAGAGACAAAGTAAGGGAGGGAGGAAGAAAGAGAGAGAAATATCAATGTATGGTTGCCTTTCACCTATCTGCAACTGGGGGCCTGGCTAGAGTCCCGGCTTGCAACCTGGGTATGTGCCCCGGCTGGGAATTGAACCAGCAACCTTTGGGTTCACAGGCCGATGCTCAATCCACTGTGCCACACCAGCCAGGGCCATGCTTCTTCAGTCTTTTAGATTTCCTACCTGTGCCTGGAGCATCTGAGCATGTGACTCCTGGTGAAAGTACCCTGCTTTCTGGAGAGTGAATCCTGTCTGCATTTTCTCTGTGTCCCAAGGGATGGCAAAGATCAGGAGCTCAGAAAATGAATGGGAAAGGAGTGACTGAAGGAAAGTTCTGTAATTCAGGGTACAGACAATGGGTGGAGACTGTCCTGAGAACTCTGCCGTCCAGGGAAGTCTCAGGGGCGGCTGAGGAACAGAGGTGTGTCCACTTCAGCCCAGGGTTCTGCAATCAGATGATCTGAGTTTGAATCCCCTTTTTTTCTAGCTATGTGACTCAAGCTCTTTGTGCTCCATGTTCCTGATGTGTAAAATAGGGATAAAAATACAGCTACCTTAATGAGTCTTAGATGTAAAGCACATGACAGTGGCATAGTAAGCACTCAAACATTTACTACTGCTGCTGCTGCTGCTACTACTACTGCTGCTACTATTATTTGGCATTTATTAAGGGCCTACTGTGTGCCAGGAGCCAGACGGCACCCAGACCATTTAGATTGAGGCTTCCTCCTAGGCAGGTCTCTACTCGGGAGGAAGCCATACTTCAGGCCTCCTCAACTTCCCACTCTAAGACCTGGTTTTATGACAAGGGCTGGGCTACTTACAGCTCTCCAGCAAGGTTTAGGGAGGAAACTTGAGGTAAGTTTCAGGCCTTTAGGGCCACAACCTGCTTCCCTAGTTTGCAGGGCCTACCAGGTGGGCCCAAGGCCGGCAGAAGGGCTTTTGGTATAACCTTCATGCTTTTGGCCTGGCTATAAATAGTGGCTGAAGATTTCCTGGGATTGCGAGGTCCTTGGTGTCCCCTCTGCCAGAGCCTAGGAACCTCTGTCCCTAGGCTCAGAGGGGGGAAATAGCCCCACCTGCTGGGAATGTGTGCTTTTAGTCTTGGCCTGGGCAAATCTGCATGGAGGATTTTCGATGTGGGCTGATGGCTTGGGGTTATATGTGTGGGAGAGGGGTGGGATGGGATGCAGGTGGTGGTCTGGATACTGTACTGAATGGATGTGTGAAGTACACGTTATGTGGACATTATGTGTATGAATGGCAAGCAGCCTTGAGTGTATGCTGTATGGGTATCATTTATGAAGTACGGTGTGAGAAGTATTGATGTGAGGTGTCAAGGGTCATGCGATTGGAGGTGATGCTGGATATGTGCAGTGTTGAAGATGTGGGTCTACTGTGTTTGGGTGTATGTTGTGCAGGAATTGTGAGTAAGATAGATGTGCCAAGGACATGTAGCCTCTGAGGTGTTGTTGGGTGTTGGGGAAATACAATGAGAAAACAAAAATCCTCTCCCAACCCAAAAAACCTCTCCACAGAAGTAGTAGAGACAGAACACGTTTTTAAAAATTAAATAAGCATTAAACCACAATGCGATGCACATCATAGGCAACCTCTAAGCGATTGTAGACAGAAAGAAATAGCCTTTTACATAGTCAAACAAGTACCACTCATTATCCTGTTTTCAAGATAAAAATGTCAAAACCCTTACCTTTTTTTTCCAGATAAGTAATGACTATGCCTCAAGCAAGAAAGCTTGACAAAACATTTAGTTAGAGACAGTTTATCCTAACTTTATTATGGTAATTGACTTTTATGGTAGGAGGGAAGAAACAAAACTTCTTAAGGTGGTGGGGGTGGGGTAGGAGGAGTAGTCACTTTTGTATATTGCAGCAAGGCTCTGACCAGAGTAAGGCAGTTATTCTTCCCCAGGAACTGAGGGATGGAAAGCTATCTACCTTGATGTTTGCATGTCAAAAAGATGGCTCTTAGTTCTGGAGTTCCTAGGTTATGAGATGGGCAAGAGGCTTATTTAGCCATTAAAAAAATTTACATACGTTAAGCCCTGGCTAGTGGTTCCGTGCATAAGACACTGGCCTGTGAACTTAAAAGTTCCCAGCCAGGGCATACATGACCAGGTTGCAAGCCAGGTCTCCAGCCAGGTCTATAGCTGGAGGCAGGTGAAAGGCAACGATACACTGATGTCTCTCTCCCTCTCTGGCTCCCTCCCTTCCCCTCCCTCTAAAAATAATAAATAAAATCTTTAAAAAAGTAAAAATTTACATACATTTGAAGAGTTCTGAGAGAAATTCTGAAAGAAAAGGGAGCAGAGAAGAGCCCCATCACTTATTTTCAACAGGGAGAATTAAGGCTCTTATTTTTTTTATTTGTATTATGGGAGGATGCTGCCTGGGTGTATGTTATGTTAACATGGTGTGTGAAATGTGCCTGTGGGGATGTCTGGTCTGAGGGATCTCAGGCACCAGATCTTGGTTCTGGGAATTCTGGTATAATTTTAGCAAGCCCCAATAAATCTGCCCCCTCAGCAGCTGCGGATACCAGTGTGTCCTTCAAAGATATCTTAGCCTGCTGGCCAGGCCTATGTCCTTCAGAGATATCTTGCGAGCAATAATTTAATAACTTTTCTGTTTTAGTGAACGTCTCTGTTCTTAGAGCCAAAGCCATCTGCAAAAAAGTCCCTTCAACTCCCTGACCCCTTCTCCCCTTTAAAAATCCCTGCCCCTCTGGATGGTAGCACAGTGGATAAGGCGCCGGCCTGCAAACCCAAAGGTTGCAGGTTCAATTCCCCAGCCAGGGCACATAACAAGGTTGCAAACCAGGTCTCCAGTCAGGTCTGTGGCTGGAGGCAGGTGAAAAGCAACCATACATTGATGTCTCCCTCCCTCTCTGCCTGTCTCTCTTCCCCTCTTTCTAAAAATAATGAGATAAAATCTTTAAAAAAAAAAAAAAAAATCTTTGCCTTACGTTTGTTCAGGGCTGACACCTTAAGGTCACAGCCCACCTGTTGCAGCTGGCCAAATAAGTCTTTTAAATTAATGGCCTGTTTGCCTGTGGTTTCTCCTCTTAACTCTCACGGGACCAAACAAGGGGTTTGTATGCTTTTGGAGGCAATTCAGATAGTTGAGTGTGCTAAAGTGTTGGTCCGGGGAGTGTAGTGTGTGACTTCTGCATATGAGGATGGGGTATGTGAGAGAGCAAGTGACATTGCCCGGAATTAGCTCAGATCGCGGTTGGGAGAAACACTAATGGGAATATGGTGAAGTGTAAGGCCTAACTAATTACCGAATTCCTTTTTTTTTATTTTCCCCAAACCTGTAGATAATTTTTATGAGTTTATTAGAGCCCATCTGACCACACATGCTGGGTAAGGGTCGGGGTGTGTGGGGTGTGAGGTGGGGCAAGATCTCAAATGCTTCCCTACTTGCTGGATTTCTAAAAGCAATTACCTCCTTCCGTGTAGCCGTAGGGCTTGAGGACTACAATTCCCAGGATGCTTAGTTCCTCCATCAAACAGGAAGACAAATCTTTTCAATGGGCGGGGCTGGGGGAAGGCTGGTCTGCAAGAGAAGTAGCCCAGCCAATGGGTGATCCCCGAGGAATTGAAACCTAAGCTGATTGTCTCCAGGCTCACTGGAATCTTTGGCGCCTTGGTTTTAGTGGTAGATATGTGATGAGCAAGTGAAACGACCAATGAAAAGGCGGAGAGGTGGCTACAGAGAGCGTGGGCGGGGAGAAGTAATGACTAGCAGATGGTTCTGCCAATGAAGGGCAGGAGTCGCGGGAGGGGGCCAGGTGAATAACCTAGAGGCGGGCGACTTTGGCAGTCAGGTTTGTACCATGGCGGAACCGGTGAGGAAACGAGGCCGGCCGGCCCGAGGCAGTGGTGTGGTCCGAGGAACTCGAGGAGCCCGGGGCGGCCGGGGCCGGCGACCTGGAGCTCAGCGGTCCCCAGCTCGTCGCTCCGTGGATTCGGTACTTGTAGACTTGGTCAGCGACAGTGATGAGGAAATCCGGGAGGTTTCAACGGCGCGCGACGCCGCAGACCCGGTCGAAGTCCCGCTCTCGGAATCCCCCGTGCCGGCTGCGCCCCAGGACGACAGCGACAGTGACAGCGAAGGAGCGGACGCACGGCCGGCTGGAGACCCTCCGGTCCTGGTCAGGCGGCGGAGGCGGCTACTGCTGGATCCAGGGGAGGCACCGGTGGTTCCGGTGTACTCCGGGAAGGTGTATCCAGGTTCCTGGGAGCGCTAGCGCGGAAGGGTTGAGTTTAAGGAGCACTGAGAGTAGGGTTTTAGTCTTGGGGGACTAATCCAAGCAGGAGCTAGGGCCTTGGAGGCAGAGATGCAGGGTTCTTGGGGTTTTTGCAGACTGGGGAGATGAAGGGTTGGCAGTTTGGGATTCTGGTCGGGGGCAAAGAGAGGCTATGGCGCTGGCATCCCTGAGGGTTCAGAGGCAACTGGGAAGGAGTGGAGTTTGCGGCATGTTCGTTTTTGAGGTTGGGGCCTATTGCTAAGCATCTGGGAAGCTGGAGTATTGGGGACTGGGGTCGTGGAAATTGAGAGGGGACTGGTGGCTCCAGGAGCCTATGGCCCCCAAGTGGTAGGGTGAGCTAACAGGCTGGGATTCCCTAGGATCCTAAATTAGTGGGCTGGCTAGCAACCTAGTAAAAAGTAGAACTAAATCTATCCTCAGAGTGCCTCAGGGAAAGGGGAGTGTAGGTGTAAGGGCACTTCAATTTTGGATCCCGGGAAAGCTGGGCTCCTGAGCCCTGGGAGAACGCTGTGGTATCTATATCCTTAGGGAGAATTGGGAAGCTGGAGGAAGCCTGGGTGTGAGGGAGGAATTATCCCATTTTCCCTTTCAGTGGAGGGAGGACTTGGAGCTGACCCACTTTTGTCTTTGCAGGTACAGAGCAGCCTCCACCTTATCCCAGATCACCTGTCCCTCCTGCAACTCTGTCCCCCAGAGACTGAGGAAGGTAGGTAAGGTGGGGCTTCCAGGAAGAGATGCCTTGCACTGGCCAACAGCAGTTAGCTGTTGCCTGAGGCTCAGGGGAAGAAGGCATAGAAGAGGTGACTTCTTCATCCTAGCAGGAAAAATATGCAGTCCTGAATGTAGCTGAAGTGTTCATCGGAAGTACCGTCCAACCATCCTTCTCCCAACTTGAATAGGCATGAGTGTGCTAATACATAGATTTCCAGACCCCTTCCCTGGAGATTCTGATTCTGTAATTCTGGGGACAAGGGAGAGGGAGATGTTGAGAATCTGTAACATCTTGTTACATCTGCAACAAGTTCCTTGGGAACACTGGAGCCAGCAGGGTGTTCTTTGAGTCTTATCAGGGCTGCCCAGCCTATGTTCTTCTCCAGTAATGTGATTTTTGCAATGCATTCAAAGACACTGACTAGGAATCAAGTTTAATAAGGAACTGATCCAGTGAGCAAATGCAAACCTTGGACCAAGACTTCTGTACCATGGGGGAGTATGGTAGGGTAATGATGAGCTGACTGAGGAAATGGCTAGTCTTGGTTGCACTCCTTACTAGCTGTGCAACCTTGGGCAAGTTAATTTCTCGATCTTTAATTTCCCCATCAGGAAAATGGGGATAATAGTGAGCTTATGTCTCAAAGGATTTTAGTGAGAATTAAACAAAGAGAACATAAAGAGAACCCTCTCTTGGGCTACATGTATAGATAGTTTAGGACAGTACCTAGCATGTAGTAGTGCTATATAAAATGTACCCCTTTCCTTCCTTCTCAAAATGTGGGCTCAGCTCAAGGCTGCGCATTGGCCCCATACTTAAAATGTGGGCCCAGTAGTGCTGGTCATCCCCTGGGAGCTTGTCAGAAATGCAGAATAACACCCCTGGCAGCTGCCACATTTAGCTAGGACAAGGTTTCTTCATCTCAGTGCTACTGACGTTTGAACTGGATAATTCTTTGTTGTGGGGATATATTCTGTGCATTGTAGGATGTGTATCCTGACTTCTACCTACTAGATACCAGTGTCACAGCCTAAACACCCCTTTCCCCCAATTATGACAACAAATATTCTACAGGTATTGCCATGTGTCTCCTGGGAGACAAAATTGTCTCTTGTTGAGAACCACTAATCTAGGATTTATTATTGTTTTGTTTACACAGTATATATTTTTATGGTAACGATGGTCTTCTATTGGTGCAAATAGGAAAGAGCTTCTGTATTCTAGAATAATACCCGATTTCTGATCATTTCACAGTGTACACAAATATTGAATTATTATGCTATATACCCAAAACTAATATAATGTATGTCAATTATACCTCAATAAAAGGGAACAAATATCCAGCTTCCCTTTATAAGGAATTAAGTGATTGAAAGAAAGATACCACCCTGACTGGTGTGCCTCAATTGGTTGTATGTCGTTCTGCAAAGCAAAAGGTCACTAGTTCCATTCCCTGTCAGGGCCCATGTCTGGGTTGCAGGTTCAATCCCTAGTTGGGGTATTTATGACAGGCAACCAATCGATGTTTCCCTGTCTCCCTCCCTTCCCCTCTCTAAAAATAAATAAATAGCTCTGACTAGAGTGGCTTACTGGATTAAGCACCATCCTGGCAACCAAAAGGTCACCAGTTTGATTCTTGTCAGGGTACATGCCTGGGTTGCTGGTCAGATCCCCAGTTGCCGGGGGTATGAGAAGCAACCAATCAATGTAGCTCTCACACATTGTTGCTCCTCTCACTCTCCTTCTCCCTCCTTTCTCCTCTCTCTAAAAAATAAATAAATAAAACAATTAAAATTAAGTAAACAAAAATTTTTTAAAAATTGTTTAAAAAAGAAGTACTAAACAAACAACAAGATAGAGATGGCAACATGTGATAATAACACATGGATGAAATTTGAAAAACATGGGCTTAGAGAATCTACTGTATATTACTTTTACATTTACCTCATTCTCTTGCCCTAATGCCCAACTTACATAAGTCTCTTCCTGTGCACACCAAATTGAGTGAAGAAAGAAAATAAAAACATTAAAAAAAATGGTAATGGGAAAAAAAGTATAATAAAGATTCAATAAACACTTTGACAACATTAAAAATAATTCATTATTTTTAGAGAGAAGGGCAAGGAGGGAGGAAGAAAGGGAGAGAGATATCAATGTATGTTGCCTTTCACCTGCCTCCAGCTACGGACCTGGCTGGAGACCTGGCTTGCAACCTGGTTATGTGCCCTGGCTGGGAATTGAACCAGCAACCTTTGGGTTTGCAGGCCGGTGCCTATCCACTGAGTCACCAGCCAGGGCATGACATGTTTTAATGTTTTATAACATACATAATGATGTAATGGTACATAATATTAATAGTATTATAGTTGGTAGTATTAAGTCGTATAATAGTATTAGGTAAGTATATTTTTTCTGGGTTATGTGCTTGGTATTTTTTATTTGTAGAATACATGTGATCAAAAAAGTGAGAACACTGCTTTACCTGGAGTGAGCCACTTTTTAATTGTCTGCATTTGCTACACTGTCTCACAAGGCTCAAATACTTCTCTAATCTTTCAGACTTTGCCTCATGTTTTTGTATAGTTGGGCATTTCCTTTTTGACTCATCCCTTCAGCACTTCCCCAGTATTATGTGTGTGTGGTCCTGTGTGTCTGTGGCCCCACTGAAGCCTGTGACTTGTATCTCCTTTCCTTGGTCTCTTGCTGCCCTCTCTTGGCTAACCCTTTATATTTTCTCCTCTGTCCCCAGAGGGGGATATGGCAGATTCTAGCAGTCCCCATGCTGAGGATCCCCCAATTCCAGAATCTCCCTGGAAGAAGAAGCTGAGGAGTAAGGCTGAAGAAGGAGAAAAGAAAAAGAAGGTGTCACTGTGAGTGAGGCCGGGACACTGAAGCCCTAGAAGCAGGAAAGGAATTGGAGGGGTAGGCTGAGGCAGGTCCTTTGGGTGGCTCTTGAATGAGTAAGGAAAAGGGATAGGAGTCTTGAGGCTCAGGTGAGGAATGAAGCTCTTGGGAAAAGAGGTGGCTCATGTGAGAGGATGACAGTGGCCCCTTCATGACCGCCCATGGGAGCAGGAGTGTTTCTTTGCGTCTGAGATGGTAGTAACCCCGGGGTGAAGGGTGTGGCACTGGAGACTGCCCTTGTGTGCAGATCTAACCAGCTGCCTCTTAATTACCCTCTCAGTGCAGTAGTATCCTCTATGCTGTACTTTCCTCATTGTAAAATTGGGGTAACAGTGGCACCTGTGTCAGAATTTTTAAGATTAAGAGTTAATATGTGGCATATGGTAAGTGCTTGGTGTTAAGCAGACACGTTCATCTACAAGATGACTTGCCTTTAAAAGTTAGGCATTTTCTTCCCTATGAGAATGATTCTGAGGTCTCCCTGTCCTTTCTTTGTCTTCCAATAAGATGGATGTTACTGGAAGGTGTTCCCTCTTGATTCTCCAGTTCCCCCTCTGTGTCCAGGAGTCCATGAGGAGAGGTGTGGGACTGGGGTCTCCTCTTCCTCCATCCTGCTTTTGTCTTCTCTCTGCAGGGCTCAGGATACCTCTCCTTTGCCCCCACACCTGCCAAGGACCAAAAGCAGAAAACATACTCGGGCGCTCCAGAAGTTAAGGTGACAGGGGCTGGGGAGGAGAGGGTCAGTGTGGAGGTGTCCCACCCCAGCTGATGCAGAGTCCTTTTTGCACTGCAGGGAGGTGAACAGGCGCCTCCAAGATCTCCGTTCCTGCCTGTGTCCCAAACAGCTCCAGGGCCAGGACCGCCTGAGCCAAGATGATGAAGTGGTCCTTTTGGAGGGACCCATTCTCCCAAGGAGCCCCCGACTCTTCCCACTCAAAATCCGGTGCCGTGCTGACCTGATCAGATTGCCCATCGGAACGGTAAGTGCCTGAAGGACCTGTGGGAGATGGGTTGCTCTGCGGAGAGACTGACAGTGGTGTCTTCCTTTGCCCACCCTGCTCTCTGGATCTGCCCAGCACTACTTGAGGCTTCCATACCCTTGGGCTCACTATTTCCTTTGTCCATATTGTCTTCACTCTTGCTGGCAAATTTTCCACCCATTTTTCAAGGCTTCATTTAAGCATCCTAAGAAGCTTTGCTTGGTAGTCTCCTCCCCAGGGTCTGTCCCCTCTTTCCTTCCCTGAGACACTGTGCTTTCCTCTTACTTAATGCTTTTAATGTGCTTAATGCTCTTAATGCATTAAACACCCAGCTATCTCTGTCATTCTGAGCTCCCTCACCTTCCCGATAAAGACTGCTATTTTTACAATAAAATTTAAAAAAAACAAAAAAAAAACAAAAAAAAAAGACTGCTATTTTTATAGAGATGACTCCATCCAGAAATAATGCTAATAAAAATGAGCCATGACCATGTATTGGCAAACTAAGCCAGAGGTTGGAAACTTGCAGTCCATGTGGCCTTACCAACAGAGCATCTTCTTTTTTGCCCTGTAGAGTGTTTTTAAAGCATAGGAGTTTATTGCCAGCCTTTGCATTGGGTGACTTCACTAGGTTCCTTCTAGTCTGGCTCCTCTTTAATAGGAAGATGTAGTCACACTAGGCGAACTCTCGCATGGTACCAGTTAGTTGGAACTGCGGAACAGCTGGCTTGTCTAGATGGGGCCATGTGAGCTATACTTGGCTGCAGTCCCTACCAGTCCTTTTTTTCCCCCTCCTAACCCATGTGCTTCATTTCTTTGTGTTACTTGCCTGAACCCCATGTTGACTTGGTCGTGCTCTGTATTTTCCCAGGTAAATACTAAACTCAAAGCTAAGGAGCTCAGTGAGTGGCAAAGGCCATGAACTTGTTTTGGGGAGGTTGGGGTGGGATGGGGCAAACAAGGTAGGAAGCCCTCCTTTCCTTCTTATTTCCCTCCCTAGTCGGAGCCCCTGCAGAGTGTGGTGGACCACATGGCCACCCATCTTGGGGTGTCCCCAAGCAGGATCCTCTTGCTCTTTGGAGAGACAGAGCTGTCCCCTACCGCCACTCCCAGGACCCTAAAGCTTGGAGTGGCTGACATCATTGGTGAGAGGAAGGCAGGGAGGTGGAGCCTTGAGGAGGCTTTTATCACAGGGAGGGGAAAAGAGGAAAGGCCTAGCCAGGGCCCTGCCTCCAACTCCTGCTTAGACCTGGCATCCTGATCCTGCCTCCCACAGACTGTGTGGTGCTGGCAAGTTCCCCCGAGGCCACAGAGACATCCCATCTGCTGCAGCTGCGGGTGCAAGGGAAGGAGAAACACCAGATGATGGAAGTCTCGCTGTCTCGAGTGAGTGGAAGGGATGGCATCTATTTCGTCCCGATTTGTGGGAGACTGTGCTCCCTGGTCTTGGGTTCCCACCCATTCTAGAGAGTGGGAAAAGCCCATCCTTCAACTTCCCCCACTTCTGCTGGAAACCTCTGTTTTAGTCTTCTATCTCCTGGTTGAAATGGAAAGGACCTGGCTGGGTACTCACTTGGTTAGAGTGTTGTCCCAATACACCAAGGTTGTGGGTTCAGTCCCTGGTTAGGGCACCTACAGAAATCAACTAATGAATGCATAAGTAAGTGGGACAACAAATCAGTGTTTTTTCTCTTTGTCTCCCCTTCCTCTTTCTCAAAAAAAATCAATAAAATAAATTAAATTAAACAAAACAAAACAAAACAAAAAACAGAAAGGACCCTTGGACAATAACCACCAGAATCCATCAAAATAACAAAGCCACACTTTAAGTGACAGTCCCTGTTCCAAGAATAATTACTTCACATTGAGGGTGTTAATGAATTTCACAACAGTCTTTCGGTAAAGTGCTGTTACCCTGACTTAAATAAAATTGAGATCTACAGAGGTGGGGTAACTTGCTGTATTAGTATCCTAGGGCTGCTCTAACAAACTAACAAAGTAAAACAATAGACACGTAATCTGTCACAGTTCTGGATGTTAGAAGTCCGACAGTAAGGCACCAGCAGGGTCACGTTCCTTCTGAGACGGGAGAATCCTCTGTTGCCTCTTCCAGCTTCTGGTGGTGGCTGTCAATCCTTAGCAGTCCCTGTAGCTGCAGCCTCCCAGTTTGCTGCTCTTGTCACATGGCATTTTTCCTGTGTGTCTGTTTTCCTACAAGGACACCCATCATGTTGCCTTAGTGCTCACCCCATTCAAAAATTACCTCATCTTAGCTTGATTCCATCTGCAAAGGCCCTACTTCGAGTAGAGCCACATTTACATTTACCAGGAAGTGCCTTTTTGGAGGGAACACTTCAAAAGTATACTTGCCTAAGATCACATGTCCAGTTAAATGGATCCTAGCCTCCAGCCTGGATCATTTTTCTAGAGTCTGGGCTCTCTTCATCATGCAGCATATGTCTCCATTGGTAGGTGAGGAGACTGAGGTTTGGAGACCTTGCTGACCCAGAGCCTCCGTCCTAAGCTTTGGGCTCTGTGGCCTGGTTCCCCAGAGAGGAACCAACTATACTGGCCTTTCCCTCCATGAACACTGACTTTGCTTGTTCCCTTGTCCTCCTTGTCCCAGGTCCTCTGTCCCTAGAAGTTTACCCCAGCTCCCCTTCATTTCCATTCATTTTTTTCCTGTCTATCCAGGATTCTCCTCTCAAGACCCTCATGTCCCGCTATGAGGAGGCCATGGGACTCTCCGGCCACAAGCTCTCCTTCTTCTTTGATGGGACAAAGCTTTCAGGCACAGAGCTGCCAGCTGATCTGGACATGGAATCTGGGGACCTCATTGAGGTTTGGGACTGAAACCACACTCCCTGTTGGGAGGCCCAGCTGGACTTGGGGAGAATGGTTGTCCCTTTTTGGCCCTATAAGGGTTAGCTGAAGCTGAGGTCGACCTTACCTTTAACCTGAAGCAAAATCAAAGCATGGGTTTTATCTCTTCTCCCGTTGACCCTAGTTTTAAGCCGTTAATTACCTGGTTAGTGTGTGGTCATTGTTGCTGCCCTGGGTAGACTGTGTCTCCATCCACATGGTGTACTGAGTTTTGCAACCTCCTGGCACATCCCTAACTCCCACCCTTTCACTTCGACCATCACTATTTCCTTCACCAAAATGTCTGTTTTATGAAACTGCTCATGTATGAAGAGGAGCTAATGAATTAGGTTTGAGAATGGGATTCTAGGCCTGGGATTCACATCACATCTAGTATCAGCAGTGACCTTAGCTTCATTTAGGTATAGATAGTGAGGTTTGCTTGTGGCACATACACAGGTATGGTTCCTTTTCTTGCAGGAAAATAAATGAGCAAGCTCAAGCACACGCACATGGTGGGTTACTCCTTTGAAGGCTTTTGAAGGTCCTCAGCTTTGGGTGTCTAACTTACCCCAGGACTTCCTGATGCATACACATTATTTAAGGCATAATTGAGCATAGGGATCCTTTTTTTTTTTTTTTTTTTGCCTTGTTTGGAAATCGAACCAGTGACCTTTGGGTTCACAGGCCAGCGCATTATGCACTGTGCCACCAGCCAGGGCATAGGGAGCCTTTTTGTTTTGGATCTCAGATTCTAGTCTGTGCAAGGCTTTTCTGGTCTTACGACTTGTCTCCCCTTCTTCATACCTTCCTCTCTAATAAGCATCCATGCTAGGGTATTGATTATATGTCTTTGAATATGAATGTATCCTTGTAAAACACATTACTATATGTGCAAATATCCTTATATATGTGCGGTTGTGCTGCAGATCTTGTGTGGCTTCTTTTTTCACTCAATACCTGTTGCTTGTTTTACATCTGTTTCTTTGCTTTGAACTGTGTGCAGCATTCAACAGTGGGTGTTTGCTGCGTGTTACTTATGTGTTTACTCGTAGACTCCTAGTTGACTCCAGCCTGAGGTACCTATGCCACCTTGGCATGTAGACAAAGCTATGATGAACATCCTGTTACGTGTCCCCTTCCGTGCTTGTGTGGACAGTTCTCCAGCACAGATTTCCAGGATGAGATTATAGGTCCGACAGGTTAATTTATCTATGGTTCTACCAAATTTTTCTTTAGGTGGTCACTGACCCTCCCACTGGAAGCTTCCAATTTCTCCTCATCCTCACTAGCACTTTTATTGACCAATGTTTTATTTTTTGCCAGTGTTAAGGGTATAAAGTGGCAATGCATTTTAATATATCCATTTCATCCCCAGGAATTTAGGGAATTTCTTCATATGCCTGTCAGCCTTTCTATGAACTAACTCTTCATTTCTCTTCCCTTATTTTCTCATGGGGGCTTCTTGTGTCTTGTTTCTTCTCAAGCATTGCCTGTATATTTCTGGGCAGTTGCAAATATTCTCAGAATGGAATTTGGGTTTGTATTTCTAGGGGTATCCTTTACTGAACAACAGGAATTCTTAATTTTCATATAGGTGAATTAACTATTTTGTCATGTCATTTGTTGCTTTTTGATCTCCTATTTAAAAATAGTTGAGATATTTTACATTTTCTTCTGTTAGCTTACTAGCTTTTCCTTTCACATTTAAGCCACTAAATAGGGCTGAAGTCCAGCTGGTACATGCTGGTGTTTGTAATGGCTGGTGTCTGCTCCGCAGGGCCCAATATTTGTTCTCATTGGTTGATGCCAGGCTGTACTGGCAGCTAAATATTGAGTGTTACTTTTAAACTATTTGAAATTCACATTTGTATAAGAGATCCAAATTTTATTTTCACCATATAATGAGCCAGTTTTCTCAGAACTGTCTACTAATAAAGGCATTAATTTTCCACTATATGTGGTATAATTTTGGCAACAATATCATTTCTTAAATTATTTTTTGTTGGAATGTGGCATTCCTTTGACCTTACATTGTAGGAAATAAACCTTTATATTTAAATAATGCATAATATGGTATAGCTCTCATTTTTTTCAGATCTTTTATGTCTGTTAAAAAGTTTGAGCACATTAAAATGATGTATTCAGTCTCAGCAGAATACATTCAAGTCTGTGTACTTGAGGATTTATGTTTTGGTGGTCCTTATGGGACCCCCCTCTCAGTCTCTGTGACTAAGACTGTTAGTTGTCCCCACACATCTATTCTTCCTCCTTCAGGGTAATAAAACCTCTAGTTTTTAGCAAAGCAGAGAGACTTCAAATGTAGACAAAACTTCCCTGCCTCTCTTGTAGCTAGGTGTGGCCAAGTGCCAGTTCAGCCTCATAGGGTTCAAGGGTTGGAGGGCTGCAATTTCCAGGATGTGACCATAAGTGGGCAGTGTGTGCCCCTCCTCTCTTCCTAAGAGTGGAGCAGCTCAACTGACGTGAGATGACCTTGGGGATAGAAGCCACACAGGGAAGGATAAGAAGAGAAGGAACCTGAGTCTCAGCTTCCATTCAGCATTTACCAGCCCCATGCGGCTGAAAGGGGAAACTTTTGATTTGTTTAAATCACTGCTAGTTGAGTATGTCTGTCTCTTGTAACCAAACCCAGCCCTAGTCCCAGGATTTTGCTATTGGAAGCAATATGGTAGTGATCCTGTTTGGGAACCTACATAAGTTCTCAGGTTTATCTCCAGCACTGGGATCGCTGATCGTTGAATGTGCACCTACCCAGTTTCTCTTAAGCGCTGCCAGATTCTGACTGAAGTGGCTGGATCTCTTGAAATACATTAGCAAGTGCTGGAAGCACTTTCCTCCTATCTTCCCTAACACTTAAGCAATTTCCTCCTATCTTCCCTAACACTTAAGCTGCAGAGGCTAGGGAAAGAATTGGAAAGGAATTTGCATTTGTTCTACAATGAGAGCAATTGGTCACTTCTCAGGTGATCTTTCTAAAATTCTGATGAGAAGAAACCTGCAAAACCGTAGCGAACTCTTACTCAGTGTCGCATAACAAGCTTGGTACTTTTCATTTTTTCACCCTCAGGGCTACCCTGAGAGGCAGGTTTTGTTTTTACCACCATCTATCCATCCCCGTTATTTGCAATTTTGCTTTTTGTGGTTTCATTAGTTGATGTCAACCCCAGTCTAAGTATATTAAGTGGAAAATTCCAGAAATAAATGATTCGTAAGTTTTAAATTGCATGCCATTCTGAGTACCTCACTTCATCTCATCACGCAGGCAACGTGTCGTGTCACATCAGCACAGGAAAGGTGAGTATGATACAGAAAGACCTCTTGAGAGAGAGACCCCAGTCATTAACTTATATTATAGTACAGTCATGTGCCACTTAATGACAGGAAAGCATTCTGAGAAATGCCTCATTAGGTGGTTTTGTTGTCATGCAAACATCACAGAATGCACTTAATCACACCTAGATAGCACAGCTTACACATCGAGGCTGTATGGTACATACAACTATTGCTCTGTAAATACAACCTTGGTCAGCATGTCACTAAAACAACATGAAGTAAAATCAGGCACAAGAGAAAATGATGCCCTCAAGAGGCATGTGGTGTATGGACTGTACAGTAAAACTTTGGTTCTCAAACCTCTTCCATCTCAAATAAATTGCTTTTCAAACAACCTTCCAGAATTAATTAAGTTTGAGAACCAAGGTTCCACGGTTATTGTCATAACTGTTCTATTTTATTATTATTAATCTCTCACTATTCCTAATTTAGAAATTAAGTTTTTTCACAGGAAATTTACAGGGTGCATGCAATAAATTGGCAATAATGTTGCATCTCCTTTCACATGCTTCTTACTAATTTTGAAAACCTATGTTTCTAAGGTTATGATTTAACATCATTGTTTCAGATATAAAGTGTTAAATTCTGAGCGCAACCGTCATGTCAAAGGAATACGATGTTAGAGCAACAGTAATTTCTGGACTGCGTGCAGGGCAAACTGCTAAGGAAATTTCGGACTTCAATAACATCCCTTTACATCCCGTTGACAACGTTAAGGTGTATGATGCTGATCCTGGTGTTGCCACACCAACAAGGAAAATGCATAAGGTATGCAAGGATCACACAAGTCCAGATGTTGTACACAGAATCCAGGAGATCATCCATGAAGGTCCAGAAAAGTCAATGTGCTTCATAGCAAGAGAACTGCAGGTGTTGGATGCAACAGTTTGCAAGGTTATTGCTTAAGATACCAGATATAGATTGTATGTTCTTAGAAGAGGCAATTTTATGACACAGCAAAGGAAAGGCACTTTGAAAAAGCAAGGAAACTCTTAACAAAATTGAAAAAGCCCAAAGAAAAACATTCTCTGTTTCCTTCTCCTTCTCCTATGAAAAGAATATTCAGCAGGACCAAATAGTCAACAGAAGAAACAGCAGGTGGCTCTGTGAGAATCTTAATGAAGTCCCAATTGTCATGAAAATGAAATTTTCTGCTACAATGATGATGTTAGGTGTTGTCAGCAATGAAGGAGATATCTACCATGACCTCGAATTTCTTCCCACAAGGCTTAAAGTAACTGCTAATGTTTACCTTGATGTTTGTGTGTTTTTAAAGATTTTATTTTTAATTATTTTTAGAAAGAGGGGAAGAGAGAGAGGCAGAGAGGGAGAGAGACATCAATGTATGGTTGCTTTTCACCTGCTTCCAGCCTGACAGACCTGACTGGAGCCCTGTTTTGCAACCTTGTTATGTGCCCTGGCTGGGGAATTGAACCTGCGACTTTTGGGTTCGCAAGCCTGCGCCTTATCCATTGTGCTACCAGCCAGGGCCTTACCTTAATGTTTTGAGAGGTAGTTGTACCGAGGGTGAAGCAAGTTGCAAATGGATGTCGTTTTATCTTCCAACAAGATGGTACACCAACACATAACGCCAAAAAGGTGCAAGGATTTCTGTGTCAATGTTCCTAGCCCCCTAGTTCACCAGATGCAAATCCTTGGACTATCATCTATGCAGGATTTGTAAGAGAGAAGTTAATAAACAACCTCATTCCAATAAAAAGGCTGTTAAAGCTAAGATTGAAAACATGATGTCCATGGATAAAGAAAAGTTGATTAAAGTGTGCTCAAGATTGTGAAGTCTAATTGAGTCTATTATTGCAGCAAATGGGGACATTTTTGAACAATTTAAAAAAGAATGACTAGGCCCTGGCTGGTGGCACAGTGGGTAAGGCACTGACCTGAGAACCTGGTTTGATTCCCAGCCAGGGCACATAATCAGGTTGCAAGCCAGGTCTCCAGGCAGCTCTGTAGCTGGAGGCAGGTGAAAGGCAACCATACGTTGATGTCTCTCTCCCTCTCTGCCTCTCTAAAAATAATAAAATTTGTAAAAAATAAAGACTATGTTTATGTAGTTACATATAAGAATACACTTTTTTCAAAACATAACACTTTTGTGGTATGTTGTTTATTTTACTAAAAATTTGCCATTTTATTAAGCACACCCTGTATATTGGGTTTGGTACTAACCACAGTTTTAGGCATCCACTGGAACATATCCCCCGTGGATAAGAAGAAACTGCTGTATTTCAAACTTTAGAAGAGAAACAAGCATAGACATTAATTAACCTGCCCCAGACCACACAGCCAGATGTGGGCCTAATATACAACTCAGAATTTTTAATAAGGCCAGTACTTACTCTTTAACAGCCTACAAATCCCTGGGGGAGCCTGTGAAAATTCAGATGTGGGATCAGCAATTCTGGGGTGGGGCTTGAGAAAGGCATTTCTAACAGGTTCCCAGGTATTGGAACACTGTTGACCACCCTGTGAGTAGCAAAGTGTTATTTTGCTTTTTTTCTAAAGCCTCATACCTTTAATACCTCTCACCTTCCCTCCATCAAGGTCCACATAGGACTGGCTACATTCTCATGCATTTCCTACCTCAGTTTAGAACGGGGTTAAACTTAGCATTCTCTTTACACCCACTGGTTCATGTCTTTCTCCCCAACAAGACTGTAAGATCCTTGAAAACAAATAGTCATGCACTGCCTAATGACATTGTGGTCAAAGATGGACCACATATATGAGGTCTGTCCAGAAGGTAACCAGCCATGTAATATGAAAAACACATTTATTGAAGACAATGCAAGATACAAGAAGCATTGTACATACGACAATGACACATCACTCCCCTTCAAAGTAGGCAACCTGGGACCTCAGAATTCTCCCAGTGTCTCTTTCACTGTTCAAAACACTGCAAAACCCTTTGTTGGAATCGCCATCAGCTTCCCTGTTGTATTTTCCTGAATTTCATCGATGGTCTGAAATCTTCCCTTTCAAAGGTGATTTAATTTTGGGAAAATCCAGAAGTCACGGGTCTCCAAATCTGGGCTGTAGGGGGACTGAGTCACCTGGGTGATTTGATGTTTCTCAAAAAAACTGCATGAGATGACATGATGCACAAGTGGGCATGTTGTGATGAAGCTGAAGCTGCCAATCACTAGTTATTCATAGCTGTGGCTGGTTTTATCATATTGCATCTCTCAACCAACAACGAACATCGAGGTAGTGCTTGTTATTAACTGCTTGGTCTGGAGGGATGCACTCATGATGGACAACATCTTTCCAACCAAAAAACACAGTGCCCTGGCTGGTGGCACAGTGCATTGGCACTGGCCTGCAAACCCAAAGATCGTTGGTTCAATTCCCCAGTCCGGGTACATAGCCAGGTTGTAAACCAGGTCTTCAGCCAGGTACTTAGCTGGAGGCAGGTGAAAGGCAACCACACATTGATGCTTCTCTCCCTTTCTTCCTCCCTCCCTGCAGTCCTCTCTGAAAATAATGAATAAAATCTTTAAAACAACAACAACAACAACAAAAAACTCCACAGTTAACATGGTTTTGATCTTGCCACGATTTTGCCCTGCCTTCTTTGGGCATGGAGAACCAGGTGACTTCCATTAGGACAACTTGGCCTTTGTTTCTGGACTATAGACATAGACCAATGATTCATCTCCAGTTATGACCTTGAGGAAATTTGTTTCATTGTTAGTGGTTTGAATCAAGTCATTAGCAACTGCAACACGATGTTCCTTTTGCTCTGGTAGCAGAAGCCATGGAACGTATTTGCATCAAAATCTCAGACACAGTAGTTTTTGGAATCCCCAGATCAGCTTCTAGTTCTCACACTGTCAGTTGCTGATCTTTGTTGATTGCAGCCCATACACATTCAACATTCTCAGGTGCTCTGCTTGTTGCAAGCCTTCCAGAACGTGGGTCACTTTCAACAGATTCTCAACCATCTCTGAAGTGTTTATGCCACACTTTTATTTGTGCTGCGCTCTTACATTATCCCTGAAAGTCTTCTGAATCATCCAAGTAGTTTCCCCGGCGGAATGCAAAATTTGACACATATTTGTTGCTCTACTTGCTCAGTCATTTTGAATTTGATGGCCACACAGTACACGTGCTTACACAATGAAGTCGCCATTATTCACACATACACATTCCAGTCCACTTTCCTTGGCTGCCAGGCTATGTTGGTGTTGAGCAAACTGTTCTTGGTATATTAACAATGGCTGGTCTTTTTCTGGACAGACCTCAAGTACAATGGTGGTCCTGTAAGATTATAGTGGAGCCAAAAAATTCTTAACATCTAGTGACATGGTCATAGTGGCTATGAAGCCAAAGTCAGTACTTTCTGAAAAGAGTGATGCCCCCACAAAAAGAGTTTCAGGCAGGTCTTCAGGGGGTTTGCAGAAGAAGACATTGCTGTCATAGGAGAGGAGAGCTCCATCCTGGTATTGCCCTTGATCACCTTCCAGTGGGATAAACAAGATGGAAGACAGCAGTACTGATGATCCTAACCCTGCATATGTTTAGGCTAATGAGTGTTTGTCTTTGTTTTTAACGAAAACATTTTAAAAAATAGAAAAAAGCTTATAGAATAAGGATATAAAAATATTTTTGTATGGTAGTACAATGTGTTATAAGCTATTACAAAAATGTCTAAAAATTTAAAATAAAATATAAAGTTATAGTAAGTTAAGATTAATATATTATTGAAAATTTTAAAATAAATTTGGTGTAGACTAAGTTTACAGCGTTAGTAAAAAACACAGTTTTAGAACATTATCCTAATGCCCCAAGGTTGCAAGTTCCATCCTCAGTCAGGGCTTGTACAAGAATCAACTAATGAGTGCTCGCTTCGGCAGCACATAGATTAAAATTGGAACAATACAGAGAAGATTAGCATGGCCCCTGCACAAGGATGACACGCAAATTCATGAAGCGTTCCATATTTTTAAAAAATATTAAAAAAAAAAAAACAAACACACACAAAAAGAATCAACTAATGAGCCCTGGCTAGTGTGACTCAGTGGGTTGAGTGCCAACCTATGAACTGAAAGGTTGCTGGTTTGATTCCTGGTCAGGGCACATGCCTGGGCTGCAGGCCAGGTCCCCGGTTGGGAGCATCTGAGAGGCAACTGATCAATGTTTCTCTCTCACATTGTCACCTCTCCCTCTCTTTCTCCTTCTCTTCTCCTCTTTCTAAAAGTAAATAAATAGGCCCTGGCTGGTGGCACAATGGATAAGGCGCCAGCCTGTGAACCCCAAGGTCACCGGTTCTATTTCTAGCCAGGGCACATAACCAGATTGCAAGCCAGGTCTCCAGCTAGGTCCTTAGCTGGAGGCAGGTGAAAGACAAACATACATTGATGTCTCTCTTCCTCTCTGCCTCTCTCTCTTCCCCTCTCTCTAAAAATAATAAATAAAATCTTTAAAAATAAATAAAAGTAAATAAATAAAATCTTTTTAAAAATCAACCAACAGAAGAAAAAAAAATTTTTTAAGAAAAAAAAATCAACCAACAAATGCATAAATAAGTGGAACAGCAAATTGATGTTTCTTTCTCTCTCCCCCATCCCCTCTAAAATCAATTTTTAAAAAGACAACAGTAGTGTACAGTAATGGCCTAGGCCTTTACATTCACTCACCCAATCTTATAGGTTTCATTCATGGTAAGTTGCCCTAAGTAAGTGTACATTTTAAAATCTTTTTTAAAAAAATATTTTATTTGTTATTTTCCAGAGAGAGGGGAAGGGAGAGAGGCAGAGAGGAAGAGAAACATCAATGTATGGTTGCCTTTTGCGTGCCTCCAGCTATAGACCTAGCTGGAGACCTGGCTTGCAACCTGGTTATGTTGCCCTGGGTGGGAATCGAATCAGCGACCTTTGGGTTCGCAGGCCGGCATCTTATCCATTGAGCCACAAGCCAGGGCTAAAATCTTTTATACTATATTTTTACTGTACCTTTTCTATATAAACATTTGTATTTAGATAAACAAATACTTACCTTTGTGTTATAATCGCCTACAGTATTCAGTATAGTAACATTCAGCATCGTAACAGGTTTGTAGCCTAGAGGCATTAGGCTACACTGTATGGCCTAGATGTGTAGTAGGCTATGTATGCCATCCATGTTTCTGTAAGTGCACTCACTCTGATGTTTGCACGATGAAATCACCCAATGACCCAGGTCTCAGACTGTATTCCCCTCGTTAAGAGATGCATGACTATGTGCAAGATGTACTGTATCTTGATTTTCTCAAAGATCCATCCATGCTCAGTGTCCGGCACAGGCGTTAGCTAACAAATGTTTGGGGAATAAATAAGCTCTTTGTCTCAAAGAACTTCACTACCACCCATCTCACTGCATAAGCTCGGAACTTAAGTTTCACTTTTGGTGCTTCTTTTACCCCATATCCACTTCATCACCAAGTCAACGTCACAGCCTCAGGTATCTCAAAGCAATTTACTTCTCTCCCTGCATCCCATCCTGGGGCCACCATAGCCTGCAGCCTATACTAGTGTCACAGCCACCTGATAGGTCGCTCTGCTGCCCCTCTGGCCCCCTCCAATCCACCTCCACTGCAGCCAGAGTTACCGCAAATGCAAATCTGATTTTTAAATGAAGAAGATCCTTCACATGGGTTAGGCCCCATCGAGCCTGATCTTTGATTACGCGACGCAGGACTCTCTTTCTTTCTCACTGCTCTTCACACTGCCCTTCTTTCCCATCTTTGTATTCATTAAGTTTCCTTCCATGGCAGAGACTTTGCATATGCTTTCCACTGCCTGGACTGCTCTCCTTTCCCTAAGAAGTCAATAACTGCCACTCCCCTGCCTCTGAGTGCAAGGACCACTTCCTGAGAGGCTCTCAATTTCCCTGACCAAGTCAGATGTCATTGTTATCAGGTCCTTATGACACCTATATGCAGGACTTCTTTTTTGTGGCACTTGTCATAAGTGAACTTTTTTCTAAGACATTGACACATGCTTATATTTCAAAAACCACAATTTCTAAAGCAAATTAAGGAAAAGCTGGGCTCCAGTTTAAACCAATAGACCTGTACAGACATATTTGTTTATCTGACCTAAAGGAGTCTTTTTGTTTGTTTGTTTAATTTTATTGTTGTTGTATTACATCCATCCTCTTTTTCCTCCCCTCTGTCCCCCTCCCCACCCACCCATTTCCCCCAAAGTCAATCCCACCTGTTGTCCATGTCCATGGTTCCTTCATATTAGGTTCTTGTCTAAACTGCTCCCCTTCTTTGCCTCTGCCTCCCCCCTCCCCCCAACCCCTTTCCCCCTGACCACTGAAGGCCTATTCACTGTATTCATATATTTGGCTCTGTTTTGCTTGTTGTTAGTTTTGTCTAAAGGAGTTTTAATCGAGAGATTCATCAAAATTTTAAAAGCACCTGGCCCTGGCTTGTGTGGCTCAGCTGGTTGGAGTGTTGTGTGGTAGACTGAGAGGATGTATGTTCAATTTCTGCTCAGGGCACATGCCCAAGCTGTGCGTCCGATCCCTGGTTGGGGTATATAAGAGAAGGCAATAGATCCATGTTTCTCTCTCTTTCTTTCTTCACTTCTTCTCCTTATCTCTATAAAAGCAATGAAAATAAAAATGTCCTGGGGTGAGGATACAATGAATGTCAAAAGAAATAGAAAAGCACCTGTATTCAGAGAAAAGCTAAATATTTTCCCCATTTGGCAAAACCAACTAGCATCAAAATATTTGCCTTTGTAACCAGAAAGTTTTCTTTTCATTGATGTCCAATGGTATTGTGTTTGGGCTACAGGCTTTTTTGTTTGCTTGTTTTTTGGTAACTTATTGGAATTTAGTTTGTGTGCTTAAACATTCACTCATTTTAAGCCTACATTTCAAGAGTTTTAGTTGATGTACACAGTCTTGCAAAAGTTTCCTGGAGCCTGTGTTCACCTCCTCCTCATCCTCCGTGGAACCACTAATCTGCTTTCTGTCACTTTAGTTTGCCTTTTCTGGATTTTCCATTTTTTATTAATTGTCATATAAATGGAATAATACAATATGCAGTCTTTCGTGTCCGGGTGTTTTCACTTAGAATGTTTTTATGATTTATCCATATTGTGTGTCTCATTGGGTAGTTTTCCAACACAGGGATATACTATTCATCTGTTGATAGACATGTGGGGTTTCCCTCATCTTTTTGCTATCATAAATAGTGCTTCAATGAACATTCGTGCACAGGATTTTACTTGGACATGTTTTCATTTCTTGTTAGTAGCTACTTAGGAGTTGCTTGGTCATATGGGAAGTGGATGTTTAATTTTTAAAGAGACTGCCAAGCTGTTTTCAAAGTAGCTGCACTATTTGAATTCCCACAAGCACTGTATGAGGCTCCCAGTCACTTCATGTCATTTCTAAAACTTGATACTATTATTTTTAGCTATTCCACTATAGGAGTATCTTACTGTTTTTAATTTGCATTTTTCATGACCAATGAATGGTGTCATATACTTGTCCATTCATATACCTTTTGTGAAATATCTGATTAAATCTTTTGCTGATTTAAAAATGGTGCTTTTGTCTTAATGGAATTTTAAGAGTTCTTTATGCATCTGAATGAATGTAAGTCCTTTGTCAGATACCTGCCTTGCAAATGTTTCCTTCCAATCTTGACTTTGCATTTCACAGGTGCAACTTTATGTGTGTATATATAATTATCTGTCTCCTCCTGACAAGATCCATGAGAGTAGGAACTAAATCTGCTTTAGCCTGACACGACAGGCACATAGTAGACGCTTAATAATATTTTGTTGAAGAAATTCAGTAAATACAATCTGAAGTTCCTCTCCATCTTGTTTAAACCTTCAGGGGACCCCTGGCTGGTGACACAGTGGATAAGGTGCCGGTCTGGGAACCCAAAGGTCACTGGTTCGATTCCCCAGCCAGGGCACATAACCAGGTTGCAAGCCAGGTCTCCAGCCAGGTCTGTAGCTGGAGGCAGGTGAAAGGCAACCATACATTGATGTCTCACTCCCTCTCTGCCTCTCTCCCTTCCCCTCTCTCTGGAAATAATAACTAAAATCTTTAAAAATAAATAAATAAACCTTCAGGGGAGACGTGGGTTAAGGTTTTAAAACATGAAGTATCTCCTAGAACAATGCCAATGGCGGGTATCCATGACTCAAAAGTTTCTGATAAGTCAGCTTGCGAGGGGCCTCATGCTTTCCCCATGGCTTCAGAATTTCAGATTTGGTTGGAAGAGGGGTCTATACTAATTTTATTTAGAATGTATGTTTATTGGCTGTATCTTGGAGATTGGGTCGGGTGGCCTAAGGAACCACTCCAGGCTAGCCTTTGGTGCCAGGGCTTTGTAGTCTTGCTGGGCCCTTAGCCTTCAAGCCTCTGCTTTCCCTGAATGAGACCAGCGGAGGGCGCAAGCGCTTGGTTCCCCGTCGGAGGTGAGGAGAAGCGCTGCAGACTGCGGCTGGAGTTCCGGAGGCTCGGAAAGCTCAAGGGTTTACAGGCAGCTGGGTTGGGGGATCCGAAGGACAAGAAGGGGGCCCAACGAGAGGCCACGGCTGGAGGTCGCTGCTCAACACTCATTCATTCATCACTTAGTGGGTTTGTATGAAGCCCAATTCCAACGAGAGGGAGACAGAATAATCACGTAGAGCGAGATATTTACTATTTCCACAATCTTTTAACGTTCCATTAACTCGTCCGGGAAGAAGTCAGCCAGGAGGGAGCTGCAGATGAGGAAGCCGAGGGTCAGCGGGCTGGGCCACTTCCGCGATTGCCCCAGACGGCCTTTTGGATGGAGGTCTGGGCGCGGACGCCGCCGCCGGCTCCCCAGGAGGTGCGGCCGCTGAGGGATTGGGGATGTGGGAGGCGAGGCGCTCCCGGAGTCTGCGGCCGCTCCTTGGTTACCCGGGCGACTGGGCGGCAGTCACGTGGCGGGGGAGCCTGCGGCGAAGCTGGCGGAGCATGCGCGGCCCTCCGCGGCCGCTCCCTCAGTCGGCTGCTCCTTGCGTGTCAGGGGTTTGCAGCCGCCGCAGCCCCGTGGTCACATGACCGGCTCTCGGCCATCATGGCGGCGGCCGTGGTGCAGCGTCCGGGCTGAGCTACAGCGAGCGCAGTGGGCTCCTACTCGGGGTGAGGGTGGCCTCCACCTGGGGGGTGGGGAGGTCGGACCCTCCTCAACCCTCCGCTGGCCCTGACAGCGCCCGAATTCCACTCATCCCCTCCGCGCGGTGTCTGCCGGGACGGGGAGGCAAAGACAGGCTCGGGTTCCATCCCAGCCGAGCTCTGCGCTTCGGGACAAGCTCCTACCCGTCTGTGCGCACCCCCCTTGCCTGGGTCCCCTCCATCCTCCTTTTTCCAGCCTCCTCCCCTCGCAGGTAGGATCGTCGGTGGGACCGGAGCGCGGGCGGGCGCGGCCCCCGGGACCATGTCCGGGTCCGACACAGAGCCCTTCCTCAGCCAGGCGGATGACACAAACGACAGGCCGGTGCCCGGGACCCCGGCATTACCGGGGTCCATGGGGAACCCGAAGTCGGAAGGTCCGGAGGTCCCGGACCGGGAGGAGCTGCAGCGCATCACGGGCTTGTCTGCGGGCCGTTCGGCTCTCATAGTGGCCGTGCTGTGCTACATCAACCTCCTCAACTACATGGACCGCTTCACCGTGGCTGGTACTGACCTATGGAAGGAAGTTAGTCGAGGGGAAGGGAGTAGGGTCCCGAAGGCGAGGCTGCCTCGCGGATCCCATCCTGAGTCTTCTTCCCAGGCGTCCTTCCGGATATTGAGCAGTTCTTCGGTATTGGAGACAGTAGCTCCGGCCTCATTCAGACCGGTAAGTGGAGGCCTGCCCTGGTTACACAGCAGCTATTTTCCCCTTTCTTCCGCCCCACCCCCCCGCCTCTTTTTTAAAAAAATTTATTCGTTATATTTAGAGAGAAGGACAGGGAGGGAGGAAGAAAGGGAGAGAAACAGAAAGAACCATAAATGTATGTTTCTTCTCCTGCCTCCAGCTAAGGACCTGGCTGGAAACTTGGCTTGCAGCCTGGTTATGTGCCCTGACTGGGAATTGAACCAACGACGCTTTGTGTCGCAGGGGGACACCAATCCACTGAGCCACACCAGCTAGGGCTATTTTCCCTTCTCTTACCTTAATAGGGACCATAAGCTGGCGTGCCTGGGTTCTCACTGATGAAGGAACAGGGAATCAAGACCATATCTTCCCCTAGCTATGAAATTATTATGGTGTTAGCAAACCTCATTTAAAGAGTGAGTCAGTGTAGTGTAAATAGGTAAGACAGACCTGGGTTTAACTCTCAGCATTCTACTGACAGTGTGATAATAAGCGAGGCCCTCAACCTCTCTGAGCCTCACTGTCCTTATGGGTGAGAAGAAACTAGTAATAACCCACATCATCTCAGAGGGCTGATATGTGAATTAAATGAGATAATGCCTGTGAAATGTGTAATACAGTGCTGAGAACATGGTAGGCACTTAATAAATAATGGCAGAAGAGGGTTCTGGAATGGGGAGAGGAGTTTTACTTGTTCAGAACTTTGGGATTGGTGAGAGAGGGAAAAACTATGCCAAATCCTGTTTTCCTTCCTTCCCTCCATTCATCTGTAGTGTTCCTGAGCACCTCCTATGTGCCAGGCTCTGGAGGAAGTGGTGATAACATCCACATAACTTGTCCAAGACCTTTTATGAAAGCCCATTGTGTTCAGATCCTTTCACCAGCCAAGGATTAGGTGTTACTCTTAATTTTATAGAGGAAGTAGTTAGGATTATCTGATTATCTACATTTTTAAATTTAATTTTTACTTATTGATTTTAGAGAGAGAAACATTAATTTGTTCCACTTATTTATGCATTCATTGGTTGATTTTTAGTTAAAAACATTTTTAAAAAGATTTTATTCATTATTTTTAGAAAGAGGGGAAGGGAGGGAAGAGGAAAGGGAGAGAAACATCAACATATGATTGCCTTTCACCTGCCTGCAGCTGGGGACCTGGCTGGAGACCTGGCTTGCAACCTAGTTATGCACCCTGACTGGGAATCAAACCAGCGACACTTGGGTTTGCAGGCCGATGCTCAGTCCACTGTCATTGGTTGATTCTTATATGTGCCTTGACCTGGGATCGAACCTGCAACCTTAGCATATTGGGATGATGCTCTAACCTATTGCCCTACCTAGTCAGAGATAAAAAGAAACTTGAGACTTGGAGAAGAGTTAAGATTTGCCCGGAGTCATACAACAGTTAAGAGGCACAAGAGGAATTTGAGGGCCTTGGCAATGTTCTTTGCTCTAGTTCAGGTCAATAAGGAACTGGAGGTATTTCAGGCAACATCTAGAGAAATGAAAATGGAATTGATGGTCATGGTCTGCAAAACTCTTAAAGAGTCGTTGAGTTAGAGAAGAAGCTAGTCTTTCTCAGCAGCCCCGTTCACTTTTTCATCCAACACATGTTTACTGAGCTCTTATTTTATGCTAGGCCATGTGTGAAAAAGTAGCAGCACAGTCATGGCCAATACAGGTGAGGTCATTGTATTCACAGAGCTGACATTCTGCTGTGCCCGAGGGGCAATGATCCATGTGAAGCCAACTGGTGATGAGATAATTTTCCATGGGAATAAACGTTATGTAAAAGGAAATGGTAAATGCAGTAGAGATTGGATGTGTGGTGGTTGGAGAAGTGTTTCAGCTGGAACCTGAACTTGCTAAGCTCTGTGAAGCTCAGGGGAGGAAAGAGAATGTTCCAGATAGAGAAGACAGCAGTTGCCAAAAACCTTAATATGGTATTGAGCTTGGACGTTGGGCTATTGGGGTGCAGAGAAAGAAAAGGAAGAACATAAGGTTAGACAGGGAGTGAGGGGTTAGATCAGACAGCACAATGTGGGTCATGGTATGGAGTTTGGATTTTGTCCTTGGCTGGATGGGAGGAAGTAAGGAGCCAGCTGGGCCATCCATTCTTCAATGGAAGGTTTGAAAGATGTTTAAAATGGGGTTGGACTCCCTCATGGCAGGAAGCTGTAATGGTTTCAGGGTTGGGAGTTATTCTTGCACCTCCCTGCCCTCCCTGAGCTGGGGTAGGGGATGGGGTAGGGGTGCTGGGGCTGGGCTGTAATTCTCTTGCTTCCCCTTAGTGTTCATCTCCAGTTACATGGTGTTGGCTCCTGTGTTTGGCTACCTGGGTGACAGGTACAATCGGAAGTATCTCATGTGTGGGGGCATTGCCTTCTGGTCCCTGGTGACACTGGGGTCGTCCTTCATCCCCAGAGAGGTGAGGCCCCACTATGGCTCCTGCTTCTGGCCCCTCCACCCCTCCATTAATCTTTGCTTCTGCTCTTTGGAATCACTGCAGACTGTGCCTGAGGAACTTCTGCCGTTTCCTTGGTCCATGCCATTGACATCCCTACCCCCTGCCTTGACTAAGTTAATCTGAATACATCATTCCTTTACCCTCCCCTCCGCCTCCCCTCCCCTCCTCTGTCTTCCCCTCTCTTCCTCTCCCCTCCCCACCTCTCACCTCCCTACCCTTCTCCTTTTCTTTGAGATTTTATTTATTTTTAGAGAGAGGGGAAGGGAGGGAAAAAGAGGGAGAGAAACCTATCAGTTGCTTCCCAGACAGGACCAAACCTGCAACCCAGGCATGTGCCCTGACTGGAAATTGAACCAGTGACCTTTCACTTTGCAGAATGATGATACCCAAGTGAACTCTGCCATACTGCTTAGGGCTCCTCTTTTCTTTTAGAACCTTCTATCCACCATCCCTACTCCCCCTGACCACTCAATACCTAAATATTCACATTTTATTTCTCTGCTGTTTCTTTCTCTACCTTACCTAGACTGCCCCCTGTCCATCTTCCCCTTCCTAGTCAGACTTCCTGAAAGGCCTCCTTGCCCAAGCTCCAGTCTGGGTAAAAGTGCAGGCAAGAAGAGGTATCACTTTGCCTTCACTTCCTCTCCCACTTGCCCCTTGAGCGCTGCCCGTTGGCCTGCCCCCACCACTCCATTGCCAAAGTCAATACTGACCTCTTGGTTGCTAAATATAGCTTCTAATTCCTGGTCCTCCTCTCACTAGATCTCCTGAGGGCCTCTGGCTCTATTGACCCACATCTTCCTCCTGGAAACTCTCTTCTAACTTCTGTGATGCCATTCTTCTGGTTTTCCTCCTGCCTCCCTGGCTGTTGTTTCTTTGCTCCTTTAAAATCCCCTGTCTGTCCTCTGTGCTCCAGAACTCTGTCTTCAGCCCCAAGCACTACACATACTCCCTGGGTGATGGTACCCTGTCCCTAGCTTTGGCAGTCTTTGGTGGACAAATTGAAACCCCACTTAAGATCATGATTCACTTTTGGATGGGGTGGGCAAGGTAGAAATTAAGATTTATTTTTCTCTTACTGGCACAATAGTTATGTGAACAAGTTGTTATCTCTCTTTTTCAGATTAGGAAACTGAGGCTCAGAGAGGTTAAGTTGCTTTCTCAAAGTCACAGCTAGTAAGTAGGGGAGCCAGGATTCAAGCTCAGGCCTATCTGATCCTAAAACTTTGGCCTCTCCTGCCACCCCTGACACCTCTCCAGAGCTGGCTGGTGAATTAGGCTGGGGGGCTGGTTGTAGGGTGGGGTGCCACCTCCCCCCACCCCATCTTGTTCCCCAGCAATTCTGGCTGCTCCTCCTGACTCGGGGCCTGGTCGGGGTCGGGGAGGCCAGTTACTCCACCATTGCACCTACCCTCATCGCTGACCTCTTCGTGGCAGACCAGCGGAGTCAGATGCTCAGCGTGTTCTACTTTGCCATCCCAGTGGGCAGGTGAGTGGGTCTTGGGCCTCCCTGGTGGGGAGGCAGAAGGGCCTGGCATTGGGCGTGACTGACCAGCTGCCCCTTCTCCTCTCCTACCCCTTTCCTCCAGTGGTTTGGGTTACATTGCAGGCTCCAAAGTGAAGGATGTGGCTGGGGACTGGCACTGGGCTCTAAGGGTGAGTCTGGTCATAGCCTGGGGGAAGGTCAGTAACACTGTCACTTATTCCCATCCACACCCCCCCCCCTTTTTTTTTTTAACCTTCAGACATCCCATTTTAAGGCAGTGCCTACTCAGCCAAGCCTGCAAAAGCTTGGCTGCTCTCACCACAAAGCCATGTGCTGGACAGAGCTCTTGGTTGTAGGTGACAGAAGCCCATTGTAGAAGTGGAAGCCCCCAAATGGGGCTGGATTGGCTTTCATAAAGGAAAGCCCCAGGGTGCGCTTCAGCTAAAACTGGATCCAGAACTTCCACAGTCACAGGAATTTGATCACCCTTCTCTTAGCTCTACTTTCCTCAAGCAAGTGAAACTTCCACAGGTCATCTTCCCATTTAGAAACTTTGGCACCCTGGATCCTTGAGCAGTAGCCCTGGATAGAACCTGATTAGATGAATGTGGGCCACATGCCTACCATGAATCAATCACTGAGGCTGGGGAAGTTAACGCTGCTCTTGCTGGCTAAGTCTGGGATTGAGAGACATGAGGAGGGTGTTTTTCCCAAAGAGTGGTTTGGTGGGGTGCTGCTACCAAAGAGGGAGCAGTTAGGCTTCCAGAAATGGACGTGGCCCCTGGGAGCATCCCGCCCCTCCCCCTAGTTGCAGGTTCAGCTTCCTGGAGCAAGCACTTACCCTGATGTTTCAGGTCTTGGCACCTGAGTGGCCTTTACACATCTTTCCTTTCTCCCAGCCCCAGGGGTTGAGTGTGTCTGCCTGGGCCTGTCTTGAAACCCTCTCTTTCCCAGGTAACACCAGGTCTAGGTGTGGTGGCTGTACTGCTGCTGTTCCTGGTAGTGAGGGAGCCGCCAAGGGGAGCTGTGGAGCGCCGCTCAGACTCACCACCTCTGAACCCCACCTCGTGGTGGGCAGATCTGAGGGCTCTGGCAAGAAAGTGAGTTTAATTCCATTCTAACCCAACACCTAGATCCCCAGGAAGACCAGACAAGGGTGTTGAAATTGACATGGTGGGGGGTGGTCTTTGTTTTCTTTCCTGTCATTACTGCCTCTTGTGGCAGCTACTTGAATTACAGGCCCGGATCCTAGTGTGGGACCTTATACAAATGGGCCAGGGAAAACAGAGTACCTACATCAGTACCTTAGTAGAGACTGACTTTCTCTTTCCTGTCTGTCTTCGCAGCCCTAGTTTCATCCTGTCTTCCCTCGGCTTCACCGCTGTGGCTTTTGTCACAGGCTCCCTGGCTCTTTGGGCTCCTGCATTCTTGCTGCGTTCCCGTGTGGTTTTAGGGGAGACCCCACCCTGTCTTCCTGGAGACTCTTGTTCTTCTTCTGACAGGTACCCAGATGGAGTCTGGGATGGGTGGCCTGCAGGTGGCTGGGGATGGAATGGAAAGAGTACGGGTCTGTCCCGAAAGTATCGGCTGCAAAAACTTAATTATATTGACACGGACTTGATACTTTTCGGGACAGACCTCATATGATTCAGACTCAGACAAGGACAGCTTGAATCCCAACTCCTCAAGCTGTTTTGCTTTTCCAGAATTTTAGTTTCCTGGCCTGGGAAGTAGGTGATGGGAACTTACTGAATCGTGGGGTGTTGTACCTGGATGGATCTGGGTTGTAAGGGTGGCTGGGAGTGATCATCTTCCTCTCCAGTCCATTGGGGTGAGGCTAGGGTGGACAGACTATCCCCCATGTCCCTCTCCCCGCCCCCAGCCTCATTTTTGGGCTCATCACTTGCCTGACCGGGGTCCTCGGTGTGGGTCTGGGCGTGGAGATCAGCCGCCGCCTCCGCCGCTCCAATCCCCGGGCTGACCCGCTAGTCTGTGCCGCTGGCCTCCTGGGCTCTGCACCGTTCCTCTTCCTGTCCGTTGCTTGTGCCCGTGGTAGCATCGTGGCCACTTATGTGAGTAGCCAGCAGGTATCAAGGGGGGTCTGTTTTGGTCCAGGGTGGAGAAATGGTGCAATGGGGCAAGACAAGTCAGCCAGCATAGTGGGTCAGAGCCAACTGGAGTGGGAGTGCCTGGTTTTGAATGTCAGATCTTGCCTTCCCAACTGTGTGGCATTGGACTGTGTTTCATCATCTGCAAAAAGGGAATAATAATAGATCCTGTCTCATAGGGGTGTTGTTAGGATTAGATGAGTTAGTAGATGGGCCTCCATGGCTTTGTTCTTATGATGAGATTAGCCCTGCAACACCCCCCCCTCCCACCTCCTGATCCCCCAGATTTTCATCTTTATTGGAGAGACACTCTTGTCCATGAACTGGGCCATTGTGGCTGATATTCTGCTGGTGAGTAGGCGGGCCCTTCCAGGGTTGGTCCAGAGGCTGATGGGAGCAGGGAGTGACTTGAAATGTGGCCTGTACACTTTCTTCAAAACCCAGCCCCAGAGTGACTTCAGAGTCCAGGCCTAGGTGGGCCTATAGTCCAAGCCCACCCTGTTCTTTGCTCTAGTCACCCCTCTGAGCTGGGCTTCACCTGTGACCTCAGCCTAGGCTGAGCCTTGCCTCATCTGTGCCCTGTATCTCCTGCCCCTCCTCCACCCAGTATGTGGTGATCCCTACAAGGCGCTCCACCGCTGAGGCCTTCCAGATCGTGCTGTCCCACCTGCTTGGTGATGCTGGGAGCCCCTACCTCATTGGCCTGGTAAGCACTGCCCTCTTGCTGGGGTGGGGGTCATGGTGCCCTGTGTTCCTAACACTGGCCAGAGGCCAGAGGCCAGTGGCTCAAGTTAGGCTGAATGGGAAGGTCTGGCCCAGTGAGGCTTCTGTGCCAGGTACCTCTCACCTTGGGTTCACCGATAATGGGAAGGATTTTGTCTTTGCAAATTCCCACATGAGGCCATTGACCCTTCCCTGGAAGTCCAGACATCCTTCCCTGGCTCCAGTGTTTCTTTTTCTGGAATTTGGGGCCCCCTCTCTCCAATGCCCTCTGAAAGACTCTCTCCTGGCTTCCCTTTCCTCGTCTCCCCACAGATCTCTGACCGACTCCGCCGGAGCTGGCCTCCCTCCTTCTTGTCTGAGTTCCGAGCCCTGCAGTTCTCACTCATGCTCTGTGCCTTTGTCGGGGCACTGGGTGGTGCGGCCTTCCTGGGCACCGCCATGGTCATTGAGGGGGACCGCCAGCGGGCCCATCTGCATGTGCAGGGTCAGTTGGACCTTCCCTCTGTCCGTGCATAGGTCCTTGCCCAACTTTATGATGCAACCTGCCTGTTCATTCATCATCTGTCTGGTCCCATGTACCTGGCCTCTGTCAGGGCACAGCTCTGCCTTCATCCAGCCTTGGGTCTGCGTGGCCTGCAGGCTGATGTTCCACTGTGTCCACAGCTCTGGGGCCCTCTCCAGTTCCCACTGCCTATTTTTTCCCTCCCAGGCTTTGTATCTGCCTGCCCATCCAAATCTGGCCCTAACCTTTCCCCATCTAGGTCTGTTGCATGAGGCGGGGCCTGAAGATGACCGTATTGTGGTGCCCCGGCGAGGTCGCTCCACCCGGGTCCCTGTGTCCAGTGTGCTCATCTGAAGGGCCATCACTCACCTACCAGCATACCTTCCACAGCCTGTCTTAGGCCGACCCCAGCAGGCATCTGGGCCCAAACCCTTGGCCTGACCCAGCATCTAGGAGGGCCCTGGGCCATGTTCCAGTTCCCATACACTACATGGGCAACCAAGGGTGGGCAGTGGTGGTCTGGGAGGGGACACGCCTCCACTGGAGCAACCGCGGGGTCTCGGTGCTATTTGTACTGAATAAAATTTGTAGCCAGACCCCAGCTGCCTGCTTGAGTCTCTCTGGGCACTAGTGACCACCAGCCCCTGAATAGTAGGGGATGCCCCCTGTCCAGCCCCAGGGCTCCTGGTGGCTGTTGGGCCACTCCTCTGGGGCTTCTGAGCTGGGTGAATGAGGGTGGAGTGAGCTGGCTCTGTGTGACTGTGAGTCACGCCCCTCTCAGCCAACTAGGTTGGGTGGGGGTGGGCCCTGTGCCCCTCTGAATTCCCCAGTGAACCTCCCTGCCTGCTGCCTCCTTGAGCTGAGGCTGTGGAGGGTGTCTGCTGGCTGGCCTACAACCGTCAGATCCTTTCCCCGCTGGTATGATGAGTTGCCCCTTGTCCTGGAGGCCAGCAAACCCTTCTTGAGGACCTGAGGGTGGTTCCTCAGGCCTCCTCCTCCCCTCCGCACAGGCTGGGTGGGGGTGGGAAGGGGGTGGATGCAGCCGGCTGAGAAGCCTGATGATTTCCTGCCCTCACCCGGCGCTCACCACAGCTTCCTGCCGCAGGCGGGCAGGCAGGCGCTGAGGAGAGGCGGGCGCTTAGCCGAGGGGCAGGTAGGCCAGGGTGCAGGGTCCAGGAAGGGGTGGCTGGTGCCCCAGACTCCAGCCCAGGCCCTGGCCTGACCTCGCTGGGGTAAAGGGTCTTCCAGAGCCAGCGCTCATCTCCCTACTCAGCCCAACGAAGGGAAGGGGTCCAGGGAGCCCTCAAGGAGGGCACAGCTGTCCCCCACCAGGCTCCTATCCTGGTGTCTCTGGGCCCTTTCACCCTGTCGGCCCCGCGCTCGCTTCGGTACAGCTGTCCTAGAGGGTGTACAGTGGTAGTCAGGCCCGTCCAAGCCCTGTCCTGCACATAGATGGAGGTGGCCATCCTGTTGCCCCTGGTTCTGGGCCCCCTGTTGCTGCCGCTCTTGGCCATTTTGCTGGTGGCACTCTGCGTTCGCTGCCGAGAGCTTCCAGGTGAGTGGGGGCAGGGGGGTCAGAGGCTCAGACACATGGACGGGGACCCTCAGCCCATTCCCCAATCTCTCTCTTCATCCAACTGGCCCCAACTGCCCTGCTTGGGGAGGTGCTGAGAGCCCCTGGCTCCATTACCCTCTCTCCTCATCTCTCTCCCGCCTCACTGGCTTTCTCTTCCGCAGACCCATATGACAGTGCTGTCTGTGATAGGTGAGTCTGCCCTCTTGGCTGGTGCCCTTTCCTTAGCATCTTTTGTGGGTCTGGGCCTGGGGTCTCCCTGGTCCCTTACTAAGCTGTGTCTCTTCTGCCAGTTTGACTCCAAGTAGCATCGTGATCAAACGGCCTCGTGAGTACATGGAGGGTCCTCTGCCTCAGGGGTAGGGAAGAGAGTTCCCTAGCGCGGGAGCCAGTGTGCGCCTTTGTTCAGGTTCCCCATGGTGGCTTCCCACATGGTCCTGACCTGACCTGGGATGGGGAAGGATATGGGTGCCCTCAGGCCTGTCCAGACCACAGGGATTTCAAGGATTAGTTTGTCCTTTAAGGCCTTGACGAGGGTAGGGGCATGGTGTCTGGAGCCATTCCTTCACCTTGGTTCTGTGCCCTCAGCCATGATAGCTCCCGGGACGACTCCTTCCTACCCACCTCCCTCCTATCCGTCCTTGAGCCAGCCAGACCTGCTCCCCATCCCGTGAGTAACCCCTTCCCCGCAGTCCCCCTCTTTACCCCTTGCCTCCTTGGATTGGGAGTTTCTTTCCCTGTTGCAACCCCTCTTGCCCCAGAGCGCCATCTCAGGCATGACCTCTGACTTTTGACTCCCAGGAGATCCCCACAGCCCCCAGGGGGCTCCCACCCAGTGCCATCTTCCGGGCAGGACTCAGATGGAGGTAAGTCGAAGCGGGGCCCAGGGGCTGGGGCTGGCAGAGGGTAGGCCCAGCCCTCCTGACTCAGTCTCCCTCTTGCTCTCTCTCTAGCCAACAGTGTGGCAAGCTATGAGAACAAGGGTGCGTCCGGGACCGTGGTGCCCTGGATAGGGGAGGTCAGGTCCTGACCTGGGCTATGCTGACCCCTGTGTCATTACTCCAGAGCCAGCCTGTGAGGATGAGGATGAAGACGAGGATGAGGAGGACTATCACAATGGGCGCTACTTGTGAGTGGCCAGGTGGGAGGAAGGGACTGAGGTGGGGGTCCAAGCTAACCCATCCCTTGACTTTCCCTCAGGGTGGTGCTTCCTGACACTGTCCCAGCCACCAGCAATGCTGTGTCAGCAGCTCCTGCGCCCAGCAAACCCGGCCTCCGAGACAGCGCCTTCTCCAGTGAGCTTCCTTTCTGACCACTCCCCACTTCCCAGCCCCTCTCCTCTTCTCTC
>PVIW01006470.1:73519-86804 GCA_004026585.1 Noctilio leporinus
CCCACCCATTCCCCCCAAAGTCAATTCCCCCTGTTGTCCATGTCCATGGTTCCTTTATACTAGGTTCTTGTCTAAGCTGCTCCCCTTTCTTGCCTCTGCCTCCCCCTTCCCCGTTTTCTCTCTTTTTCTAGAACTCCTGTCCTTCAGATAGTGGATATCTTGCTCTGATCTTCCGATTTTCTTAATTTTTCTCTATGATTTCCTATTCTTTGTCTTCTTCTCTGCAAGATTTTCTTGACTTTATTCTTCTTTGACTCTGTTCTTTGACTGTATTCTTTTATTTTGTCTCTCCTGTGTGAAAGCTTTTTTTTGACCTCTGACATGTTTCTTATTCATAGCCTCTTGTTCTTGTTTCATGGAGGCAACATCATCTTGTAAATCTCTAAAGATACTGAATAAATGTTGTTGGGTTTTTTTTGCCTTTTGCTTTTGGAATTTTTCTTCTGTTTCCTGCATTGTCTCTTTCCTTTGAGCTGCTTTTCTCTCTTTCTTTTGGTCACATCCTGCCTGTTGGCTGCTTTCCTTGTCTGGTAACCTTCAGTGTTCTGTTACTCACCTCTCTACATACATGCCCCAGCCATCCTTTCTATACCCTGGATTCATTTGCCATCCAGATAATCCAACTTGGCACTTACCTGCTGAATTCCAGACTGTTTGTCCAAGTGCCTCTTTTCTTTCATTCACTTGTTTACGACATTAACTGGATGCCTCTAATATAACAGCTAATGAGGTAGAGTCATACTAAAGGAGCTGATAGTATTGAGGACCTACTACATGCCCCACTAAGAGTTTTACATATATTAACTTACTAAACATCACAATTCCCAGGTGTGCCTCTATAATGGTAGGGCTTATTTATTTAACAGACACATGGTCGCTCTTACTGCCTCCTATTTATACTTAATATTCACTGCTTTAGTCCTCACAGTATCTCTATGAGATGAGTAGTTACTCATCCTATTTTTTATATTCATTCCATTTCACAGAAGAGAAAACCGGGGCCCCAAGAGGTTGGGTAGCTTATCTGAGGTTGCATGATTAGTTAGTGCTAGAGCTGGATTTGAATTTGGGTAGTCTGGCTCTAAAGCCTGTCTTGTCCACATCCTTAAGGAGAAACAAGTCAACACATAAAAGAACAAGGCACTATTAATGACAACATATGCTGCGAAGGGACTAAGACAAGAACGGGGGATCAGGGCAGGTCATCTGAAGATAAAGGGCCAGCTGGGCTGTTGGCACCTCTGACCTAGCCCAGCCCTGAGTGTCGTGTGCCCCCAGCACATGCCACCCAGCTGGGCCTCTCCGAGTCGCTCTCTGGCCCTGTTCCCCAAGTAGGGGTACTGCTGGTGTCTGTTGTCTCTCCCCTTTCCCACAACGGTGTTCCCTTTAATCATTTCTGGTCACATTGCCCTCTTCTCTCCATCGCCACGGCCTTTGCCCTCCTCTAAGCTGCTGGCATCCCTGGTCTGGAGCACCCGCTGCGTCCCCGCCGGGATGGTCTCTGGGTGCCTGTGCAGGCATCTTGGACTGGTCTTGTAGATAGTCTTTGTTGGCTGTGGTTGGGAGCTTTGTCTGTTCAGGGGCCCTGGGTAACAATGCTGGGGGTTCTGATGGTTTTCTCCAGTGGATTCGGTGGAAGAAGAGTATGTGAATATTCCTGAAAGTGGGGCGAGTGCAAAAGCATCTCTGGGTGAGTGCTGGTGCCCTCATAGGATCCACTTTCCCCCTGCCGCTGCCACCCCACCCCAACTCTTGGCGTGGCCGTGCCCACACCCTTTCTGTGGCTCGGTTGCCCCCTGCCTGGGTGTCCTCCTGCTTTCTCACCCTCAGTGTGGCCTGCCCCCTTTCGGTGTGGCCGTCCCTTCTTCTGACCTGTCCCCACAGATGGGAGCCGGGAGTATGTGAACGTGTCCCAGGAGCTACAGCCCACTACTAGGATCCAGCCTGGTGTGTGCTGGGGGAGGGGCAGTCACTGGGAGCTCCCTGGAGGGGGGCCCAGTTTTCAAGCTGAAGACCAACCACCCTCTCCCCCAATAGCCATCTTGAGCTCCCATGAAGCAGAGGAAGAGGAGGAAGAGGGAATCCCGGATTATGAGAATCTTTAGGAGCTTCATTGAGGGCCTGGTGAGAGCCCTGCCCAGCCCAGCCCCATCCTCCCTGACTCTGGGGACCCTTCCTCTATGTCCCCTACCACCTCCTGACTCCCCTAAACCCTCCCTCTCCGCCTGCCTTCTTGTGTTTCAGTACGAGGCCTGCCTGTCCTGGAGCCCGCCTTACCTGGAAGGGCTGCGCTGGGCCGCTGGCAGTGGCTCTGGAGGGTCCTCTTGGCAACCCACCCCGGCTCCAGCCTGACAACAGCCTGAGAATTTTCCTCCTAATTTATTGACACTTTGGGGTCCAGTCTAAGGTGCCCCCAACACTCTGCACCCTCTGACATAGCCTGAGAATGAACTGCGTCAGCCCCAGCCCTGCTCTGTACTAGAATAAAGGCTGGTGTGGTCTATAGAGCTCTTGACTTTGGGGGTCCAGTGGGTCAGAGTCAGGGTGAGGGTGGTCTGTGCCCGAGGGCCTGCGTGTGTGTGCACGTGTCTGTGGCTCTCCATCCTCCGCGGGCCTTCGTGCTCCTAAGGTCCCTGGCCAGGTACTGCAGGAGTGACTGTGAGTAACGGCCAGGACGTCACCTTGTGAGTGAGGCAAGTCTGACCTAACCTGGCACTTCTGGGGCCCGGATGCATCTCCCCATGGGACAGTCCACAGAGATGAAGGCTGTGCTAATGGGAGAGTTGGGGATGCACCGGGGGCGTCCCTTCTGTGCCGGTCCCCAGTTTCTTCAGCTTTAAAAGAAGAGGGAGGACTTGATAAAGTGTTTGAAGGGCTTTCTTAGTTTTTGCGTTTTGTGTTTCTCAATAAAACAACTGAAAACTTGTCTAAGCACCTGCAAAAGTTAACGTTTAGCCCAACACTTTTCGGACTTTGATATGCAGACGGCTCACCTGGAGGTTTTGCCAAAATGCAGATACTGATTCAGAGGGCCTGGGGTGGGGGCCTGTGCCTGCATTTCCCAGGCGCTCCCAACTGGTTCTGATGCGCTGTTCCAAGAGTGATGGATATCCTGTAATTGGCTGTCCTGTGGGCATGTGATCTAACCTGGGCCAGTGAAAACCACTTGGGACTTGGGCAAGAAGTGTCAGGAAGAAGTTCTTTTAGTTCATGGCAGTTGCTAAACTGGAAGGATATGGTCCAGAGGCCTCCAGTTGGAGCCTGGCTGGGAATGAAGCCAACAGGCAGGAAAAAGTGGCCCAGAGATGGGCAGGGCCGGTTTCCTGGTCAAAAGGTCTGGATCCAGACACACCCAAGCAAGACAGACTTCCCAATTACACGGGTGTATAAATGAGCAATTCTTTCTCACTGGCTTGGCTGGGGTGATAGAGTACTTGGCATCGTCCGTGGCCCCAAAGGTAACAGTAGCAACTTCTCTATCTAGCACCTGCTGCATTTTCATGCTTGTGTACTCATCCTCACTCCCCTGTTGTTGGCTACTGTAGGTGTCCCCATCTCACAGGTGGGAAAACAGGCTCAGAGAGAAGCCCTTTTCCCAAAGGCATGAAGCCAAAGTGGCCAATCTAGGATTAGCTCCATGGCTGTATCTTCAGAGTCACTGCTGCAGGTGTCCTGCTGTTATTATACTACCCAGTGTCGGTTGCCCCAAATGGGGAAATTTGTAAGAGGCCCAACTGGAGAAGCGAGGGAGGGAGAGCTCAGGAGGTGGTTGGAACTGGCTGGAGATCAGCAGGTGGCATTAAGTCATTTTATGTGGGGAGGTAGAAATGGGCAGAGAGGCTGCTTTCTGCTGGGTTGAGGGACAAATGGTTTGCCAACAAGGCATGTTGGTACAGCCAGCTTGGAAAACAGCCTGGCAGCATCAGTAAAGCTGAAATATGGTATGTCCTTTTACCTAGCAAATTCCTGGATAGAAACTTGACCAAGTAAGCCCTGGCTGGTAGCACAGTGGATAAGGTGCCGGCCTGCAAACCCAAAGGTTGCAGGTTCGATTCCCCAGCCAGGGCACATAACCAGGTTGCAAGCCAGGTCTCCATTCAGGTCTGTGGCTGGAGGCAGGTGAAAAGCAACCATACATTGATGTCTCTCTCCCTCTCTGCCTCTCTCCCTTCCCCTCTTTCTAAAAATAATGAAATAAAATCTTAAAAAAAAAAAAAAAAAAAAAAAAAAAAAAAAAAAAAAAAAAAAAAAAAAAAAAAAAAAAAAAAAAAAAAAAAAAAAAAAAAAAAAAAAAAAAACCAAAAAACAACTAACTAAATAAAATCTTTAAAAAAAAAAAAAAGAAAGAAACTTGACCAAGTAGAACACGGGCGAAGAGGGTGGGCAAAAGAGGCTCAGCACAGCCCTGTAACAACTGGGAACAGATGACTTCAGGCAATTGAACACATGCCAGGGGGACTCACCAGTGGATAAAAATGAATGAAAAAGATTGGCATCTATCACCTCAAACAAACAACAGAATCTGAAGTGAGAAAAGGAGGACAAGTTATTTATATAAAGCTTAAAACTTATGAAAAAGAAATCTATATTCAAGGATGCATATATGTGCAAGGATATCAAGAATAAGCAAAGGAGTGGAGGAATCCCACATTTTGGAGGGCTGTGACCAGAGGCAGTAGGGGAGGGGATGTTTGGGAGGAGTTCAGGAAGGCCTCAGTGACACGAGTAATGTATATTCTTGAGTGATGTTGGGTACACAGTGTTTGATATATGATCTTCTTAAATGCTTGCATGTCTGGATTTCATAATAAGAGAGGCCAGGGCCCAAGGAGGGAATGGTTGGGGGTGGGAGGGTAGAGCAGCTTTAGGAGACAGTAAACAGGAGGCTGACAGTCACTGGTCTTTCTGTGTCAAGCTGGTGAGTTGCATATGGCACTCCAAGACTTAGCAGTATATACAAAGGTCCTGAGGAGGGAATGGTGAGGAGACTGAGGGGTAGTTCATGTGAGAAAAGGTAGTGGGCTAGCCATAATGGCGGGGGCAACGGAGGGAGGTGGTGGAATAAGGAGATGTTTGGGATGTGATGACAGTTAACAACAGGCTGTGAGCTGTGAAGCTTGGGGAAGTCTAGGGTGACCCTGGTCCTTGCTTTGGGAAGGTGGGGTGGGGACAGGCATTCTTTCTTTCTTTATTTTTTATTTTTATTTATTAAAAAAAAAGATTTTATTTATTATTTTTCAGACATGGGAAGGGAGAGAGGAAGAGAGGGAGAGAGACATCAATGTATGGTTGCCTTTCACCTGCCTCCAGCCACAGACCTGGCTGGAGACCTGGCTTGCAACCTGGTTATGTGCCCTGGCTGGGAATCAAACCAGCAGCCTTTGGGTTCACAGGCGGGCACCTATCCATTGAGACACCAGCCAGGTCCCACAGTGAGATTTCCTTTTTTTTTTTTCCTTTTTTTAAAGACTTTATTTATTATTTTTGGAAAGAGGGGAAGGAAGAGAGGCAGAGAGGGAGAGAGATAGCAATATATGGTTGCCTTTCACCTGCCTTCAGCTACAGACCTGGCTGGTGACCTGGTTTGCAACCTGGTTATGTGCCCTGGCTGGGAATCGAACCAGTGACCTTTGGGTTCGCAGGCCAGCACCTTTCCACTGAGCCACCAGCCAGGGTAGGACGGGCATTCTGTGAGGCATTAAGCAGTTTCCCATTTGTGTTTCTTGGACCAGTAAGAGGGTGTGGCTTTGCTTCCACCAATGAATGAGCCAGGTAAGTAGACAGTCAATGCAATGGGGTCTAAGGGGCTGGGGCTGGGCTCTCTTAGCACATTGGGGTGATTGGGAGAGAGAATCCCTGTACATGGAAGCTGGGGAACAGAAATAGCTTTTTCTTGAAGTCTGTTGTTAAAGGAAAAGTAGGTTTAGTGATAACTGATGAGTGTTTTTGGGAATTGCTGGGGGAGACACCTGGGTGTTTCTAGAAGCCATCACGAGGTAAGAGCTCGGGTGATTTGGGTTTTCTCAGAAGCAGTCCTTGGGACAGGGGTCCTAGTGCAAGGAGTTTGAGAGGTGGTCCCAGAAGTCACTGGCAGGCGAGTGGGAGAGTGAAACAGCAAAGAGAAGACAGCCATCAGGAGGTGCATTAAGGAGCTGATTGCCAGTGCAGACAACTGGGCGTGATCCTATCCTGAGTGAGACGACAGCTGGTGCTGGTGAGCCGTCCGGCTTATGGGTGGAGGGGTAATTTATAATCCCTTCCCAGGAGTCACTGGTTGAAGGCTGCTTCCAGGAGTTGTTAATTCTTCAGAATTTCATGCCTGCCACTCACATGGGTACAGTGTGCTGCAGAGACCAGAGCCGCCACTCAGGCCAGTGCCTGACTGCCAAGGTTTCCCCAGTGCCTGCTGCTACAGGAGTGCAGACTGTCTATGGCAGTCAGTGCAGTTTCTCCCAAAATGCATGTGTGGCATAAGTCCACACATAAGTCCCATATGTCCTGGGAGAAGCTTCTCCAGAAACAGACATGCACGCAGAACAGCTTGGGAAAAGTCAAATTCTCCAAAATCCCTCTGGAGAGTCAAAATTTGCATTAAGTGGTTGATGGCCCTGAGAGACCCTGTGCTAAATGTCTTTAGTTCTCTTTGCCTAATTTAATATTTCCCAAATTTATTGGACTTCAGAACCTTTTAAAATGTTATCATTAGGATTTTGCAGACCACCTTTTAGCATCTTTAGAGGACCTCGTCTGTTCTTGCCCTGCCAGTGTCCGTTCCTCCTCCTCCCAGGGATGCTATGGGAGGCAGACGCTTCTAATCACATATTTTTGCTCAACCTCTCCCTTGTTTAACTGCCTCTCAGAGAGCCCCGGTGAACACTTTGGGGCAGGTAACACATCTCTCCTGGGCATGCCGTTGCCCGAAGAAAGCTTCCTAGTGCCCTGCCAGGGTCCCACTTCCTCCTCAGTCCCTGTAGGGAAGTCTCTGAGGCTGTCCTCACTTTTCTTTATTCATAGGTGTCACTGGTCTTAGAGCTGACAAGCAATAGTTTCAGAAAGAGGACTGCTTTAGGTGGCACGTGCACTGGGACACAAGTCTGGAGGCCCAAGTTCTAGTCCCAATTCTGCCATGACCTTTCTGGACAGTGGGGACTCTTGAGGACCTTGGACTTAAAGTTTAAAACATTATTATTCTGGCATCCCCATCCCCAAAAGTCATCCCTGAAAATAAAGGGATAGTACTCCTTGTTGCTGAAAACGTAGGAAATGCCCATGTATGGCTGAAGTCAGAGGCCTAAATATTATCACTAACATCTAGTTTCTCTTCAGCCCTCTTTTCTCTATTGACTCTATTTTCAGCATTTTCCCCTGTGTGATCATTGAAGGTTCTAGCAGCTCCAGGGACCATGTCCTTCCAGGTGGCCATCCTGGTGGGCAAAATGCCCCAGTGACTCCAGCAAACACCCCAAATGTATTCCAAATGCTATAGCTAGGGGCACACGGCACTCTGAACCAGTCACTGGCTAGGCCTGTGTTGTATACTTTACCCCCAGCTGGAAGGGACTGGGATGGGGAAGGCATTCAAAGAAAATGAGGGGCTATTGCTGGTAGAAGGGAAGACCACTGTTGAGATGCATTCATTCCACACTTACTGTTGTGACTCACTCACTGTTTCAATGAGCCTCACAACATTCCCGTCTGCAAATGTATGAGGAACCCTTTTGTAGAAAAAGAAACAGGCTCAGTGAGGTTAAGCAATTTGCTTTAGGCCACAGAGCGAATGCCAAAGTTACTTCTGGCGGTGCAGCCTGCTTCGGTGGGGAGGAAGAGAGGCTATGTACTAGTTAAAAGTTGGAAACTTTTCTTCTGCCAGCAAGGTTCTTTCAGCTGGTCTAATCATCACATAGACATGAGGGGGAAGAACAAGAGAAAATGGCCGAATTTAATACGTGCCTATGTGTGGGAACCTCACGTACATGAGAGAGTCTGAGACGCCACATGCAGGACAGGTTCAGAGACAGAAGGGAACACAGGTGTTCGTGACATTCTGAGGTAAGCAGGGGGTGAGGTGCCTTGAGGGCTTCAAAGGGTCATTGCAGGATAAGAGGAGCAGGTGTTCAGGAATTTGTAGTTTGCCCTTCTCCATAGATAAGTCAAAAGAGGTTATGTCTGATAGTCTCATCACGGGCAAATCCCTGGTACAAGTTCTTCTAGGTAGTTAAGAAAGGGGCAGACATTTCTTTTGAACCTGAAGCTAAAGCTGCCTTTAGCTCAAAACAATCTGAACACCACAGAAGCAGATCTTGGGGTGACTTGTTCTGAACCCCCACAGTGCAAAAGGATAAAACAAAGAGGCAAACCAAAAGAGAAATTCCACAGACAGCAAACTATGTTCTGCATAGGGACTTTTACTGGAGCTCTTGGGAATGAGGCCCATTTTCTTTCTAGAGGGCTTAACAGGGAGGACCAGGGCCTGGGACTGCCAGGCACCTCCACATGAAGGGTCCCTGTGAAGGAGAAGGTGCCCTGGAAATGGGCAATGCCAGGCGGGGAAATGGTTCCTGAGAATGTGGGTGGAGGCCCCTCATCCATCTCTTCCTGAAACTGGTTCCACCTTGAACTGTTCAGTTACCAGAGTTAATTAACACCCTTCCTCCAGCTGGGCTTCTGGCATTTGCAAATGAAAGGGCCCTGACTCATCTAGACAGGATGCTGTGGAGCATGACCTTCAACCAGGACCACCATCCGGAGGCACTTACATGTGCCACATGTGGTAACACACACTTCATAGCATTTGGTTCTTACTGTGACGCGAAATTCTTCTCATTACCATCTTTTTACAAATGAGGAATCTGGGGCTGAGAGGGCAGGTGGCCAGGCCATGTAGGGTGCTTCTGGATGCCTCTCTCCATGCCCACCAAGTCCCTCCTCAGGCTTCTCTGTCTACCCTGAGCAAGGTGGGCAGCTGAAGCCACCCTGACCTCAAACTGGGGCTACTGGCCCTGGGCTGCTGCACAGCTGAGCCAAAGCTGAGTCCCTCTTCCGGAGGACGGAGGACGGAAGGGCTATGAGAATCTGAAGGGTGGATGCTTGGAGCCTCTGCAGCGCCTTGGGGGGGGGGGGGGGGCTGGAACTCGCAGGAAGAGGGGTGTTGTAGAGCCTCTGGCTTCCTCCCCTGGGGCACCTCCTGCCTACATGCTCAAGGTCCCTGTCCCCTTCTGCCTCTGTGTGCACTGGGTGGGCCTCTCAACACTTCTTACCCTCTCCCACCTGGCTCTCAGGCTTACCAATTTTCTTTCTGTTTCTGGGAACCCCCTAACACCCCACACTCCCAAGCCCTGACTCTGACCCCCTTTCTCCCTGTCTCGCTTCCTGCCTCCCTTTTTCTTTGTACCTCTGGGTCACCAAGTCCCCTTTCTTTAAAAAAATTTTGTTTTCTAAGTTTACTGATTTCAGAGAGAGTGAGGAAGGTAGAGAGAGAGAGAGAGAGAGAGAGAGAGAGAGAGAGACATAAGTTTGTTCCACTTATTTATGCATTCATTGGTTGATTCTTTTTTTTAATTATGTTATTCTCATTGTATTACATTTATCCCATTTCCCCTCCACTGCTCTCCCCTGTTCCACCCTCCCCATCCCCAATCCCACATGTTGACCATGTCCATGGGTCATTTATACTGGTTCCTTGATCAAACTGTTCCCTTTCCTTGTCCCTTTATCCCCCTGCCCTCTCCCCTCACTGGTTGATTCTTGTATGTGCCCTGTCCAGGGATCTAACATGCAATCTTGGTGAATCAGGACGATGCTCTAACCAACTGAGCTACTTGGCCAGGGCATTTGATCTCCATTCTGACTGTCTGTCTTGTTTCTGTCTGCTTCTCTGCCTTGGAAGCTCTCTCTCCTCCATCTCTCTGCCCTGTCCCTCTTTATCTCTGTCTTGGGTATTCTTTCATTCTCTCTCTCTCTGTCTCTTTGTCTGTCTTCCCTCCCCCCCACCTTCTCTGTCTCCCTCCTCCCCTCTCTGCCCCTCCCCACATCCTGAGTTGTCTTTGGGGAACCGGAAATTTTGGGGATCAGAGAGATACCAGGAGGCTCGGCTGCTGCTGCCTAGAGATAACGCATGGTGGCGGGGAGGGGGGCGGCCGGGGCTGGATGGGGGTAAGGAGAGCTGGCCTGGCATATGCAGAGATAGAGGAATTGTGTCATTTCTTTGGGCCTCAGTCCCAAACTCTGTGGATGGCACCTGATGACCCACCTCCCACGCAGGATTGGTGCAAGGATTAAGACCAGCAGCCTGGCCAGAGCAGCTCAGTAAGACCAGTGGATGAGGGATAAGAGGGAGGGCATTTGCCAGGATACCTGAGGGTGAAGCCGGCTGGGGCTGGTGAGGGGCTGAGAGGAGGGAGACTCGCAGATGCCCTGAGCCAGTCCCTTCCTGTCTCCAAACCTCTGGACCCATCTGCACCATGGTTGGCAACTCTTACTGTGTGAGATAGGTCCTTCCTACTACTCACTTTTTTATTCCTCAAAACGTCCCTATGAGGTGGGTACTGCTATTAACTCTATTTTACAGATGGGGAAACTCAGGCACAGAGAAGCTGAGTGAACAAGGTCACGCAGCTAGAAACCCTTGACCTGACCTGCCTTTACAGAATCAGATCTGTCATTGCCGAAGTTTGGGTGCCCTGTATACATGCCCACTTTAGACAGGATCGGACACGTTCAGGGTGGTATGGCCATAGACTCTATGACCATTTTAAACAGAGGCTGCATCAACCCGCCTGAAATCCTGGGGAGAGGAAGTTATTTTCTTCTCAATTTGGATTCTGCTATTGAATAACCTTAGGCACTTGATAACCTTCCTTTTCACACATAGGGCGGACACTGCAGGCTTAGTGCCCTGAGCAGGGAGCTCTATGAGATTTAATTATTTGTTTTGATTTAGTTGAATTTGTTTTTCAGGATTTCCTTTTACTAGACAAGCAAGATTGGTTTTCCATTAAGGAGTGTGCCATGTAGTTACCTTTTAAGTGACTTGAAGTTTAAAAAGGAAGCCATTTTATTTATTTGTTTGTTTGTTTATAGGAATCATTCTTTTTTTTTTTTTTTTTTAAGATTTTATTCATTATTTCTAGAGAGTGAGAAAGGAGGGAGGAAGAAAGGGAGAGGAACATCAATGTATGGTTGCCTTCCACCTGCCTCAAGCTGGGAACTGGATGGAGATGTGGTTTGCAACCTGGGTATGTGCTCTGACTGGGGAATCGAACCAGCGACATTTGGGTCTGCAGGCCATGCTCAATCCACTGAGCCACACCAGCCAGAGCTAAAAAGGAAGCCATTTTAAATAAAATGGGTTGCAGGCAAATATGGATATTGACAAGGTCTTGAATGTGGAACCAGAGTTGAATTTTAGGAAACTCAGAGCCAGCTGGTGACTGAAAGGCCTTCTCTGGCTCTGTCATGTCCCTCCCAGATGCCCTGACCAAGGCCACACGGTCTGCGAAGAGTGGAGCTGGAACTCCAGTCGCCATTGCAGAGGGTGTGGGGATGACTGAGGTGGCTCCCTGCCTGGGTGGCCCTGCTGCTTCTTCAGAGTTCCTGTTAGCAACAGAAGCCAGCTGGGCTGTTTGATTCACACATTCACTGGAGGGAAAGACAGGCCCAGGGATCACAGGATAGGGCTCAAGCAGGCTTGGAAAATCAGCAGCAAGTGTGGGGACAGTCTAGGACTCTGCTCACACACCCACAGCACCACCAGCAGGACACTGGCTTGACCTCCTACTGTCCTTCACTTTTTGATCATTTGCACCATGCCCTTGGCCCAGCCAGGTGCGGCATCCGCTCCCAAGCTACCGGGGTTTGGAAGGGTGTTCTTTCCGTAAGGGAAATGGGGCCTGGGGTCCTCCAGTGCCCCATGATTGCAGCTCCTCCCACATAAGTGAGGGCGATGGGCTGTGGAACCCCTCTTCTCCTAGGCCTCCCCCACTCTGACTGGGGAGCCAGGTGCCCCTCACCATAGGCCTAACTTCTGCTCTGTCCCAGCCTTGCTTGGAGCCACTCCTCTACTCTGGGCCTCAGTTCACCCATCTGCTGAGGAGGGATGATGGGCCCCAGCAAGTTAATGGCTTTAAAATCAATTCAAGGAGCTAAATCAGGGATTCAGCAGACATTGTGTAGAGGAACATAGGAGATTTTGAAGGGTGTCTGTGGACTCAGCCCTTCTCCAGGATAAAACAGTTTGTTGTTATAATTTATTTGTCTTTTTAAAAATTCTTAGCTTTTAAAGGTTTTATTTATTTTTAGAGAGAGGGGAAGGGAGGAAGAAAGAGAGGGAGAGAAACATTGATGTGTGAGAGATACATGAATTGGTTACATCTGGTTGTCTCTTGCAGGTCCCCAATGGGGAACCTGGCCCACAACCCAGGCATGTGCCCTGATTGGAAATTGAACTGGTGACCCTTTGGCTCACAGGCTGGTGCTCAACTCACTGAGCCACACCAGCCAAGGCTGTTGTTATAATTTTTTTTCACTCATAAAAGATAATGATATATTTGAACTCACAAAACAACTTGTGCTGATGAAAGACTATTTTTTATCTCTTTCATGTACATGGGGCCACTTGCAGTATTTCAACCATCCACATCACACTGGCTTCCTGAGTCAGTTGCCCTGGCCCATCTGCTGCTGTCCCCCCCAAAACAGGCTGGGCTCATTTCTGTCTCAGGCTCTTCACACTTGATGTTCCCTCTGCCTGGACCTCCTCTTCCATCTTGTCACTTGGACCACTCTGTCATTTGGATCTCAGATGAAATTCTCCCTCTTAGAGAACTTTCCTGTCTCCTTCATGTAATCTTGCCCCTCCCAATCACCTGTGTTTGGTCACCCCTTTGAACCAGTATCATCATGCCAATCTTTTTATACATTTGGTGTTTATCATTTGTCACCTTCTACATGGTGAGCACTCTGCTCACCTGTTACTCCAGGGCCTGAGTCGAGTGTGGCATAGAGTGGGTGCTCGGTAAAAATTGTTGAATAAGTTAAAAGCGAGCTTAAAGCCCTGGCTGGTGGCACAGAGGATAAGGCGCCAGCCTGCAAACCCAAAGGTCGCTGGTTCGATTCCCAGCCAGGGCAACATAATCAGGTTGCAAGCCAGGTCTCCAGCTAGATCTGTAGCTGGAGGCAGGTGAAAGACAGCCGTATATTGATGTTTCTCTCCCTCTCTGCCTCTCTCCTTTCCCCTTTCTCTGAAAAAAAATAAAATATTAAAAAAAAAAAAAAAAAAAAAAAAAAA